>JAFMSR010000015.1:13826675-13860446 GCA_022818135.1 Saxidomus purpurata
TTACGCTTTTGCCATGGCGACCATATAACGTTAATAAATCGAAAGGATATGTCGGTGATTCACTATACAATTGTATTTAACTATACCTTGGAGCATTCACGCTCTTGTGTATGATAAAGTCGGTTAATGAAAGCAATATGACATTTTACAGGAAAATCTCGTAATCTAGATTAATTATGACAATGAATATTTTACATGTATATGTAATAACACTACATACCTTTGACAAGACTAAGCAACCTATCCTGAAGTACTAGATCCTGTATGATATCTTCTATTGTTTTTAGTCTAGTTTTCGCCCTCTCCGGATACCTCGCAATATCTTCTATACACGCATATATATCTAGTTTCTCGGGTACATGCTGGTAGGTCTCTATTGGTGTCTCCTCAATTGAGTCACCCATACTTGATACCAAACGTACAAATTGCGTCTGATTAAATAAAAATGAAGTAAAAAGTATAAACATAGTTCGCAGATCAGTGAAACAAAGTATAAGTCATAATACCAGTATATAAATAAGTGATAAAAGTGAAAAATACCGGTATATAAATAAATGATAAAAGTGAAAAATGGGTGGTGTGGTGGTCAAGTCATTAACGCCCTGGGCTTCCAATCCGGAGGTCCCTGGTTCGAATCCCGGCAGGGCACTGGAAATCTCAGCAAACACTTTTCATCCGTCTAGAGATGAACCCGGATTCCCTTGCATCTGAATTTGTCACTCTTCAACCAACGCCTGCCAGGAGTCTTGGCAAATTCAACCTGGGAGAGGTCCCAAGGTCGGCCGGGACTTATGAACAATCAAAGAAGAAGAAAAAGTGAAAATAAATTGCAGTATTTGAAGTTCAAAGCATGTATCTAGAACTACGTACAGATAAATATTTCTGCTGTTTTACAGAGAAATATTTTATTAACCAGAACCTACCCCAGAACACAAACAATTAACTACTTTGCTATTTGTTTATTTGAAATTAAAAAAATATCATTTCTTACAAATGCTGTGCAGTAAAAAATAAAATGTATTGGTATACTTACTTTTTATTCCGGTTTATTGCAGTCACGGTGCATTTCTTATCCTAAATCGTTCGTGATAGCTTTACTTTTAATGTTATTTCAATGATCTACTTCATGAAATCATACAATGACTAAGACAGTACTATATTCGCTTTCTTTATTTGTGATCAAAGCCTTTGTTTTACAATTTTTCGCTAAATGCTTTTCTGTTTAGGCCTTTTGAAACTTTCTCGTGCGCAACGTCCAGATAATGTGAACACAGACCGACATAATTGTTTTAGCGTTACTGTATGCGGTACGTGTGTCTGTGCTTTTTTTACTGATCTCTTGTTACGTGTCTCACTGAACTATATCTGTCTTACTCCAGTGTCATACACATGCTTGAACATTTCTTTTGCAATAAATTAAGAAATTCTGACGCTTAAACGTTGACAAAAAGATAAATGATGATAACAAAATCTATGTGTTTTTTTAATAAAAATTCGCTAAATTAGAGTATCAGGATGCTGTCATTTTATCAAGAAAAATGTTTTACTGACAGAAATGATCTTTATTTGTATCAAAACATTACTTACTTTGCTTTTTAAATCGATAAGTACATATTAAATTTTTTTGAATGATATTGCAAGAAATAAGAAAGGCTTACTGGCAACTCTTTTTCTTGAAGAAACAACCTGAATACGAAAGAAAGGTATGTGCCAACGTTGTTCTAACATTATCCCATCAATAGATTTATGTTACTATATCTGTAACTTCAAAGTGATCCTGGGACTTTAACATTTGAAATAAAACACAATGGTGAATTGCCAAATTCAAAAGTTTTGTTATTGATAAACATGATATAGGGGTCGTTTTTACAGTTTTCTATGGTATACTTAATGACCTCGGGTATTCGAATACTTCGAACGCAGATGGGTACTACTGACGACAGATGTATATACATGACCGTCATGACAGGCACGCTGGAATAACCCCGATATTTTTATTATTTCTCTTTATTGCTCTGACCTTTTGCTTGATATAGGTAGTAATATGTTTAAACTAAGCATGTGTGAAGTTTTATGATAAACTGACGCCTTTTAATTAAAGAATTTCCCTAAAATGTTGAAAAAACTATATTAATGTTGCCAAATATGACATTTATTTGCTTATGATAACAATATATATCAATGACCTTAGACACGTATAAAGACAAATGTATAAGGTATCAATACAAACAGCCCTAGACTTTGGAATTAGTGGTATCGTTTTGATACAAGCAAATTTATAGAGGTCGGTGAAGTTAAACGGATACGTCTGACAACCGAATGAGATACGTACGAACGCAGATTATTTTAAAATGAGGATACGTATAACGGCAGATGTGCAGCAAGTAGTAAGCGTAAATAGGTGTTTTCCAATCAGGATAAATATTGGTTTTAAAATAATTACATTCAGTATGGCAGATGTATAGCAGATGTTTAGTCTGTGCAGAAGGATGTAGCATGTATATACTGATAATATTGATATATCCCACCTCCGTTACTGACATATTTATTTGTGATACATGTCTGTCACTGTTTTTGTCATTAAGAATGTCCACGCAGCTCCTCTGATACATCCACGTGGCGGATTTACACCAAACTTCACATAAGTGTAGTTGTGCATATTATCTGCAAGTTCCGGTTCAATGATTTTCAGTGGAATAACCGCCCTTGATACATATAATTTTATGATGTTATGGCTAATTCTCCTATAACATCCGGCAGATTTCCACTCAACCTAAGATAATTGAGCAGTGCCAAGCTTAGTTATGCATATCGCCGTCACATCCGGTTCAGTGATTTTCAGGGGATTTACATTGTATGGCCATTGATTCTTCAAATTTAATGATGTTTTTGCTACTTCTCCTCTACCATTGGCCAGATTTCCACTAAACCTAATAGAACACAAGTTGTCGTCGGCATGTACCGATTCATTGATTTCAAGGGAAGTTGCAACCCCGATGTGTCATATTTCATCATGTCTAAAGTTACTAATTCTCCTAAACGCTGGAGTTGAATTTTACCAAAAGTCACATGAGTGATCATTGTCAAGCGTAGTTGTACATTTCGTCAGCATGTTACGGTTCAATAAATTTTGCGAAACTATGTCTTTTGATGTCTCATATTCTAATATGCTTGTGCTACTAATCCTATATCACTGGTCAGAAAACTACAAAACTACACAGAAGTGATTGGTGCGAAGCCTGAACTTGTGTATATCATCGGATTGTTACAGTTTAGTAGTATGCATTTTCAATTCTACAGATTAATAATGAATAACTTGTTTTGTTTTTTTTTCGTGAAAGATAGTCTCTAGTTTAGGGAATGAATTGATAATGGGGTCTCTAAGTCTCCTGCAACGAAGTCTGGAAGGTATCCTCGTATGTCAATGACCAATTTCATTACCTATCGTATACGTATTCGAGTATTTACAACTCATATGAAAGTTGTAGAAACATGTAAGAGACAATGTTATTACAAATAACCCACGGGCACAAACATGTTCATTTAACGCTCATGTAAAATGTTATATACATATGTAATTACATTTTAGCCCGACTGTTCGAAGAATGAGGAGGGTTGTTGTACTCGCCCTAGCTTTTGCGTTGATCAAAGACGTGCTATTAATATTAATAACTTCAAAACCGACAAACGTTTCGACTTTTAAAACTCTTGCCATACTTGTTTCTCATGGTAATACATACAAATGCAGCAAGTCACATATATTTTTGCGGAGTAATGCCTCTATTTGTATTATGATTTTGTAACAAAAAGTTAAAAGTCCGGTACCTCATTAATAAAAGATAACTTTACAAAATCATAATGATACTGATATTTTCTATTTAGCCTTGACTTATAATTAACAAAAACTAAAGTTATCTAGAGTATTCCCATCATAAGACTTATGTTTCATCTTTTACGTATCTGCAGTTTGTATGGCGTTTTATGTATCCATCGTCTGCGTTCATACGTACCCTATAATATTTTCATCTGTCGTCATAAATACACTCAAAGAGAACACCATGCTTGTTTAAGTGTCAACTGCAGCTGCTGTATCAGTCATAGCGAAAAGAAAATATGTTTTTCTGCTACAGAAAATGTGTAGCTTTACGATTTATGCAGTTTTGGACTCTTTCGATTATTAGATTTCTTAAAATTATGTTAAAAATCCGAAAAATTGCAATTTCTGGTATGATTTCCGTAATCGTAGTCTAGCTCAAATATATTGAAACTCATATTGAACGAAAACATTGTGAAAATGAATAAAAAAGAGAAGATATTAGGTATTTTCCAGCTTACATGTCAGGACTGGTTTTCCAGCTGGTAAAAAAAATAAAATTTCACCAAGATATTGATATGAAATTTGCCTTACAATAATTTAAACATACTCAGTACACTGAAAAAATAACATGCGCCTTTTCCCAACAAAAGATATTAAAAAAAATGTATTTTTCTATTGTTCATTCCTGCATATTCATTATTTAAAAATGACGCCATCTTACGTATACCACCGCTCTATCTCCCATAACTAACTCACTGTTACTGCATGGAAAAGACACTAAAATTTCCAGACTAAAAATTATGTAGTCTGACAGGGATTTAATATTTCGTAACTACCACCATTTTGGCTTTTTTTTTGTACATGTCAACATGTTTGGTTCGGACTAACTTCATTCATTGTCCGGCTGATTTTGTTTATAATTATGAAGGAAAACATTAAACTATATTCAAACTTTTCTAATAAAACCTGAAAACCAAGCGAAATCGACCGATTAACGGAAAATCAACAGTTGTCAAACTTTTGACACTTGTTTTTGTACTGATAAATTACGGCTATCGGATAATTTGCGGGTTTTCCCCGAGGTATAAAGGTCTTAATTAAGTATTCAAATTAGACTGTTTTCCGGCAATTCCGTTTTAATCATTTCTAAAGCGAAATAAATCGGCACCATTCTTTGGCTGATATAGCGCTTCATAAATATTCATTAGATTCATTCAAGGGACGCAACTCTAATTGATTTTGCATTGCTAATGTAGGTCATCACCGTGGTCGCTATTATAAAGCCCAAAAATCGTTAAAACAAACAGGCTATACTCTGTAGCCACAACGCAATCAATAAATCAATAATATAGTTTCTTCGGCCATTCATAAAAATACAACAGCTCACCTAAGAAGATCGATAGAACGAATTCTTGTGGAACTCCGGTTCCAATATGGCGACTGTTCCACAGCAAAATAATTACAAAAGCGCGAAACTGACGTCATACTCCATACGTGCTATAACATTGTAGCGACTGACTACTTGCTTCGGCAGATAACACTTCATTGCATCAAACAAATAAAATAGAAACACGCATGCGCTACACTGACGTCATATATATCAGTGCTACAGCATTGTAACTGCTTCTATTACCTTATCCACATAACGCTTTGTTGCATCGTACTAAAGTTTAAAGGTCATTTTGTCCGTTTTAGTAATACAAAAGACGTATATTCATAGTAATTAATGTTAATAAATATCCAAAAATAACTTTCGTCTCAAAAAATAGTAGAAATTGTCGTTTAAAGTCCAGGTTCAGAAAACACGAAATGTAATAAGAATTTGCCGTTTGATTAAAGATAACTACATGTAGTAAGAACTTAAGCAGAACAGAACAGAACAGAACAGAAAATTTACAAATACAGGTACATTGTCAAATAACATAAGTTTCACAATTCCTATTAACAGGTCACGAAATTGAAAATGAGATGTGGTGGAAGTTTTTTCAATAAATTTGACAATATAGTACAAGCTGGAGAATGAGCTGAAATAAAAAGCAAGCGATGTATTGTACTATGCTAGTATGTAATATTAATACTTGGTATCAAATGAGTTTATTATTTATCTCAAGACTAAATAACAAACTTATATATTCTTACAAATTTGAAGCTAGTTCAGTTCGTCTATAATTAGCTTTTAAAATGTATTTACATAAATTAATCAAAATCAGTTTGTTTTTCGACTGTAACAAGTGCGTGAATTTAAACATACTAGGCTGGATATAAAAATAACGTTTAACAAATTGACTAGGTAAATGTTCGTATGCTTTGCACCTTAAAATGAAATGGTACTCGTCTTCGAGGTCGTGTAGATCACAAAATTGACAAAATTCTCTCGTGTCGTTGAAGATGATTTCTACCATACCTTCCAGACTCAATACCGCAGCCTGTGTGCTGATATTCTAAGCCTTGTCAGGCTATATCTAAAAGTTGTACACTGGATTATGTTAAGCGAAACATTTAAACATATGACTGACATTAAATGTCGAGTGGACACGTTGCTGACCAGTTAATTATCAATTAGTGTTAAATTATTATACATGTAAGCGCTTACGGCTAGTTAATAACTTTGATCCGAAACGTTAACAATTAATGCAGTTGAACTCTGTGTTCATGTTCTTGTATGGTAATATTAAAGATATTGCTATACTTTACAGTGGCATTAAAAAGTGAGCGTACATTGTTTATAAAACATAACGTGGTTTGTATACTCATGAGAACTTGTTCAAAACTACGTACATACGCTATTACACACAGTGTTAATATGCTTCATGGAGGAAAAAGAATCACAACATTTTGCTTGGTGACAGGTAAGTGGTAAAAACCTTAATTAGCAGTTCATAGGCCTTTTGACAAGTGGAGAAAGAAATATCCTTGGGAGATGTTGGAGCATGTTGTTGGTGTCGAAAGTGATCTAACACGGATAGAAACAGGCCAGCTATGATAAAATTCTCTCTCATTCGCGTTGTCACATATTTTAATGAATATTTGTGAATTTGAAAAATAGGTGTTGTATCAAATAAGTTATAAATTTTAACTTGCAGAATGTTTTTGCTGTTAACTTTGAAAAAACAATGTCTTATACGTTAATTTAATTGCCCTGAACATTTCACCTAAGTAGCTTGAGCAGTTTTAAAGTTATTGTGAAAAGGCTTAGTGGTAGCGTTAGAAAAGTATATACCAGGGGATCCATATATCATTTCTGGTCATTTTTTTGGTTTTAACATAATCTAAATGCCTTTACTATTTTCTATCGCCACAATAAAAACCATTTTTTCTAAGTAATTTAGAAATATGTGTTTTATCTGCATTATTCTGGTGTAGCAGTAAATAAGTGCTCTGTTTGATTTAACATCTGCCTGGGAAGGTCATTAATTTTCTCAAGGGGATACATTTTGAGAGAAAGTTTCCAATGAAATTGGTTCAGGGTAATAAAAATGATTGACCTGTCTTAGTGGGGTCATATGTTTAGAACCAGTTGGTAACTTGCAGGACTTATCAACAATAGTTATTAGTTGCTATAAATGCTAAATGAATTTATGAAAATGTTATGTGTGTGTTTCCCATTAGAACTTTGAATATCTCACAAGCATTATTAGATCAAGCTAATTAATATCCCATTGGTAACTTTCAAGCTGCCCTTTCAAACATGTAGGATGTCATATACTGGCCCGTACAGATGTATAATCGTAGTACATCAATTAAAATCATCTGCCATTCTCTCTACTAATTGATCTGGCACCAGAAAATAATTAATTAGAAACAATTCTAGCAGGCATGACTAAATGGTATTCATCACTTGGTCATACTATCACCTCCAAACCTACAAAACATTATAAATACAAATGTATCATAAGGTGTTCACCATAAAAAACATCCAAAAACAGCTATTAATTTATGCCTGCAGAGTGTGCACTTTAGTAGCCAGTACCACCTGGTAGCATGAAAAAGTTTGGTATATACCCCATTACAGACATTTTCTCTTTTAGCTGTACTTCTAAATACATGCTGATGTAATTTATTGCCGCGATAATGGTAATGCCCCTCACAACATAATGGCCATTTTATAGCTTGCCAGGTGATTGACTTTATCGCTACATTTAATGCTTATTAAGCTATTCAAACTGAGGTGTCCAGCATTGGTAGATTACCAAGATTTTTTGTTAAAATCTCATTAATATTCATAGAAATTAACTCTGTTTTAACACAAGAAAGGGGCGGTGCTTTTATACTTTATGGGTGTAAGTGGGAGGTTTTGTTCAGATTCCATTTTTCTTCATTTTCCAGAAGTGCAATCACAGATTTGTAGATCAATTTGTTCAAATTGATTCAAATCCATCAATTCTGGATCAAAATGCACGTACCAGGATAGGGGGGCTGTTTGATGTGTGAACTTAAAAGCGTATCTCAGAATTTTGATAAAAGATTCCATTCAAACTTTATGACCCTTTGGCGTAGGTGGTACATGAAAATGCCAGTACAAACTTTGATTTTACTATAACTTTTTCCATATGGGAAATAAATTAAATAAAAGATACTATTTTGTAAATCATACCTTGTAGATGCCCCGCAGGAAAATTTGACCACCCAGGTTAAATAATGGAAGAGTTGAATCACATTTTAGAAAAACACAAAATATGCATTTGCGCAAATATGCAAAGTAATAATCAAAAAGCCGTTACATATTGCCCGCTTGAGGGAACCGTGTCTCAGATATTCGATATCTGTCTTCAAAGTTAATTTCTTAAATATGCTAAAAAATGGTGCAGTAGCAATAATTCGAACACTTTCAATAAATATCCCTTGTTCAATTCTTTAAAAACCAGAATTTGTGGGATAGTTAAATCTTTAAGTGAATACTCGGTTCTACATGTTAAATATGTTTCGAATTTCACCATTTCATAAAAACAGATCCTTTAGATCGGATGTATAGTCAGAATAAATGCGCAAAACAAGCACAACGCAAAACGGCGAGTACCTACGCATCCCGCTCCGGTCCAGCAAATCCGACACCGTCATAATTTGGTATAAATATTCCTTATATCGAGGGTTGACCGCAAAACTGTTGCAACTTATATGAAACAAAGAAGGACTTACAACAGTTTTGCAGTCAACCCTCTATATATAGATCAGATACGAATACACGTGCATATAAACAGAAACCCGTGGACAAAATGGGAAATAATCAACGATACTCTACTAGTAGATAATTTCTATGTCAATAACATTTCTTACAGGAGAATTGTCATAGCTCATTCAATTTTGAATATTATTCTCTAAAACTTCCTGTGCGTGTGGACGAATTACTCACACACTGTATCACATTCCGCTTTTTTCTCAGTACAGCACCCGAAAATGTTAGGAAACATCAAAACGTAAGCTCACCTACCTTTGTGTCAACAAATTTGGTTTAGAACATCTGTTTCCGGAAGCCCTCACATCGTACACCCATTCGCACCAGCGGTGTCGGATTTGCTGGTTCCTCCTCCATGTTAAAAGAGAAACTTGTACAAAACTAAACACTATAGTGAAATACAAAAGGTGAATGTAAAGTAGTGTATGCATTTGCTAAACTGTCTGACCTTTCTTTTAAACAGAAATGTGGAGCGATACAGAAATACCAAGGAAATGTTAAGGTTCCTTTCAGATGATAAGTCGTTTAGTCTATTTTATATAGGTTGCTGCTTCTAAAACTATCATAAAGAAATATGTTTCTTCTAAATTAAATACTGTCAATTTCAGATTATATTCCATGTATACAGTCCAAGGTCAAAACAAATAAACTGTATAGGCAACCCGACCTATCCACCCCAACCCCACAGTTTTTACTGCATCTTCACTGCAAAGAAATCGTAGGTCTACTTACTTTCGTGCGTTAAAATATTTTGGCGGGGCAACATTGGATACGAGGCAAGGCCAATTAATGGTGAGATAATGCCCCTACGTGCTTCTACACGTCATGGTAGGGTGACTTTGAGCTGAATAGTCCATTAAAAATATGGGTAGGTGGGACAGTCATTGCAACAAGCAATGTTATATACCAAAATGTTTGTCAGAGTTTGTAGTTTATAAAACCACAGGCATAAATTGGCATAAATGGTGGCGTTTTGAGAAATCCAAGATGGCGTCCAAGATGGCCGCCAAAAATAAAAAATACAGTTTTTGTAGTACTGTTGGTCCAAATGTTTTTTAAAAAGATTGTTGCTAGTTTTAAAACATAGAAATGTATAAATTCATACTTATTATATGATTTTATGATGTTTTTTCATTAATTTTAGCGAAATCTATGAAAATATTGACGATTTTAGCTGTAAGAGTGGACAATTTTATGGTTTGGACAGGCATTTTTAACAGAAGTACAAATCTTTTACTAATTTGATATACTTATGTGACAAGAAATAAAACATGACTCGTGGCTAATGGAAAAAGTTACATTACAGCAGAAAAACAGATTTTTTTTTAGTGCTGGAGCATTTAAAAGTGGGTGGGGTAATTTCACATGTATTTTCGCTCTAAATATACATAGTTTTTAAAACATTTTATGAGCTTTACCTTCAAGTATTTTGTATTTCAAATGAATAGTTATCAGCTTATATGTATTATTTAGCTATTGCAAGTTTGGAGATCATTTATAAAATCCAAGATATCCGCCAATATGGCCGCCAAAAATTAAAAAATGCAGTTTTTGTAGTACTGTTGGTCCAACTTAAAAAAAAAAAGATTTCGGCTAGGTTTACTACATAGAAATATATAAATACATACTTATTATATGATTTTATGATGTTTTTTCATTAATTTTAGCGAAATCTATGAAAATATTGACGTTTTTGTTCATCCTGGTATGACATAGGTAAAAAGAAGGCATTGCAGATTGCCTTTCAATATATTTTATTATGTTAAGTTTAACAGAAATAAAAGAATGAAATGAATAAGTACTTTACAGTACATAAATACAGATCATAATACCGCTATGGAGTTGCAGATTTTAAATTCACTGAATTAGTTTTGCTGTTGGTAGCAATTAGCTGAAGATGCTGCTTTTGTGGGTTATTTGTAACATACTATATGATTATGGAATGAGTTTTACAAGTTGATAATGTAATACATAGCAATACCTAAATTTGACTGATTTAAATGAATCTGTATGCATGTCTTTACATAAGAGGCAACAAACGAAAGTACACACATGGTATTAAATTTTAATATGGAAATGGAAAACACCTTTGCCTTGTATATTTGAGTTTTATTTCAGACTTAGGTCCTAAGATAATAACATTTTCAAAACTTTCGCGTGCATTGTTTTGAAAAGAATAATGCAGTGTTCTTTCTTCAATTTAAAGAAATCTGCTGCCTGTGTAACAGCACATCATTGTTTAACACTTATGGAAGATGGTTTTCAGACAAAATTCGTATTTTCATGAAAAGAGTTACAGTATTTTCATCTGAATAAATGATGAAAATGTTGAATCTATTGATACTTTGTTATTAGAGCTGTTTGATGCGTTAAACTTTCTTTCTTAGAAAGGTGAAAAAGAATAAAGCTTATCTGTGCTGAAATTTACAATCTGAAAATGGAAATAACAAATTGTTCAGAAAAGTTCAATTGCACTTTGACTTACCCCACCCACTTGCAAAAGCTAATCAGCTAGTGCATTAATATTAGATACCAAGTTATATATAAGGTGAACGAAATCAAATCAACTTTATATTTTACATTATAGTTTTACTCACAAGTGTCTATAACTGAAATACATTTATTTTACCTACACTCAAACTTGATATGATTTACGCTTACATTCAACCAATTTTGTGAGTTTGGCAGCCATTTTAAACCATCCTTGATTTTGTAAATCAGAAATAATATGTATCTGCTAAAATTCAACATGTATGCAACATAATATGCATTAACTTTTACTAAAAATAACAATCAAATGTACTTGAAAGTTTAAATGAATATTATGTATTTATATTGAAAATGCATGTGAAATTACCCCACCCACTTTTAAATGCTTGTGCATTCAAAAGAATCCTAGTTTTTCTGCTGTAACACAGTTGTGTAACTCTTTTTAAGTCATATTTTATATCTGGCCGAATAAATGTATCAAATTGGGAAAAGGAACTAAGTTGCTGGAAAAAAAACCTCGAAACCCTAAAATTGTCCAAACAAAAGGCTAAATTTGTCAATTATTTTTCATAACTTTCACTAAAACTCATATTTTCTTTCATAAAAACGTATATTCTGTGTGAATTTATACATTTCTATGTTTAAAACTTAGACACACTCTCAAAAAAAAACATTTGGACCAACAGTACTACAAAAACTGCATTTTTTATTTTTGGCGGCCATCTTGGACGCCATCTTGGATTTCTCAGATCGCCACCACTTATGCCAATTTATGCCGGCGGTTTCATAAAATTCTAAACCTTACGAACATTTTGGTATATACCATTGCTTGTTGCAATATCTGTCCCGGTTCATCATTTTTTAGACCTTGATTGTCACCCTACCATCAGTACTGTTAACATGTAATTCCCCTACACAAAACATTAAATAAATGTTATGTTTTTTTGCAATTACGAAGTTGGTATCCCAGCTCTTATGGTTAGGTATCATTGTTTAGAATCGGTGATTGTCAGCGGGATCTTCAAATAATTGTCTCGTTCGCGTTAAACGCAACATTTGACAACAAAAAAACACACACACACAAAATAAGTGAAACGCATATTCATCCGTCGGTTACGTATAATTCTACTAGGGAAAGTGGCAATTTCATTATTTCAATCATTTCAATAAGAAAATAAAGCTATAAGTGTCAAAATGTAACATATCTTCATATTTTTACCCATATATATTGTAGTGGTGTTATATATTGTAGTACTGGTGTGTAGGTAGCCGATTATCTACAGCATCAAAGGGCTGAAAGTTTTTATATATTGTAGTACTGGTGTGTAGGTAGCCGATTATCTACAGTATCAAAGAGATGAAAGTTTTAGTTTAAACAGTATTTATTTCAATTTTGTGTATCATATATACATAGATTCGATTGTCAAATACATATACAGGATTGAGAAGTAAGTTGAAGCAACTTTTGTAATCTCTCTACTGAAAATAGACATGATATAGTTACGTAAGAGACATATAGATAGAAGAGACATTAGATGAAAGTTTTGCTATATTGTAGTACTGGTTTGTAGGTAGCTGATTATCTACAGTATCAAAGAGCTGAAAGTTTTGCTATATTGTAGTACTGGTGTTTAGGTAGCCGGTTATCTACAGTATCAAAGAGCTGAAAGTTTTGCTATATTGCAGTACTGGTGTGTAGGTAGCCGATTATCTACAGTATCAAAGAGCTGAAAGGTTTTATATATTGTAGTACCGGTGTGTAGGTAGCCGATTATCTACAGTATCAAAGAGCTGAAAGTTTTGCTATTTGCAGTACTGGTGTGTATGTAGCCGATTATTTACAGTATCAAAGAGCTGAAAGTTTTGCTATATTGCAGTACTGGTGTGTATGTAGCCGATTATTTACAGTATCAAAGAGCTGAAAGTTTTGTTATATTGCAGTTCTGGTGTGGGTAGTTTTCCAGATAGCAACGCAAGAGTACTTCCTGTCTACAGAATATTCAGGTAGAAAATATGTATTATTTTTGTGCAGTACTGTTTGAATTATCCAAGCAACTTCATAATGTGTTCGTCCTATTTTTTCAACTTTTCACTAGTGCATCTTAGCGCGCTACGTGAATATTAAGGTCCGCTTAGACAAAGATGAACGTTGAAAGAGCTACAAAATATAGGATGATCATTATGGAACGGATAAAAACCAGAAAGCGATATACATTATGACATTATTATTAGTGTATGGTATCTTAAACAGTTTCAGATGGACAATTCGATATTCTTGTGAACTCTTATATGCGGAGTGGTTCCAGCTTCTTGGGTCGGCTACTTGCTTGGCATGCAGATGCCTTTTATTGGTATGAACCCCTTTGGAACTACGACAGCGGGGTTTATTACTGGGGATCAGACAAGATTTGTGTTGGAAAGACTATGTGTGGGTGAGTCGTCATCATGTATTTGAAGGTTAAGGACGATCGCTACAGTTTCATTTTTTTTTTCAAGCAATGAGAATTTTATGAAATTTCGTTTGTTGTTAGGATAATATCTGCTTAGTCAGAATATAAAATAAAAAAGGTAGGTCACCATGTATAGGAATTAGGCATTAGCAGTAGCTCAGCAGTAGGAAACGTGAAGTTGACAGTAGCAGTAGCACAGCAGTAGCAGTAACTCAGCAGTAGCAGTAGCTTAGCAGTAGCAGTAGCAAAATTATAAAACGTGAAGTTAGCAGTAGCAGTAGCTTAGCAGTAGCAGTAGCTCAGCAGTAGCAGTAGCACAGCAGTAGCAGTCGCTCAGCAGTAGCTCACCAGTAGCAGTAGCTTAGCAGTAGCAGTAGCACAGCAGTAGCAGTAGCAGTGAGCAGTAGCAGTAGCTCAGCAGTGAGCAGTAGCAGTAGCTCAGCAGTAGCTCAGCAGTAGCAGTGAGCAGTAGCAGTAGCTCAGCAGTGAGCAGTAGCAGTAGCTCAGCAGTAGCACAGCAGTAGCAGTAGCAGTGAGCAGTAGCAGTAGCTCAGCAGTGAGCAGTAGCAGTAGCTCAGCAGTAGCTCAGCAGTAGCAGTGAGCAGTAGCAGTAGCTCAGCAGTGAGCAGTAGCAGTAGCTTAGCAGTAGCAGTAGCACAGCAGTAGCAGTAGCTCAGCAGTAGCAGTAGCAGTAGCACAATAGTAGCAGTAGCAGTAGCACAACAGTAGCAGTAGCAGTAGCACAATAGTAGCAGTAGCAGTAACACAATAGTAGCAGTAGCAGTAACACAACAGTAACAGTTGCAGTAGCTCACTAGTAGCAGTAGCACAACAGTAGCAGTAGCAGTAGCACAGCAGTAGCAGTAGCAGTAGCACAACAGTAGCAGTAGCACAACAGTAGCAGTAGCAGTAGCACAACAGTAACAGTAGCAGTAGCTCAGCAGTAGCAGTAGCAGTAGCTCAGCAGTAGCAGTAGCAGTAGATTTTTAGTTCTCTAAGGTATTTGTGACATCATTATAAATAAACGTAAATGATGTGCGTTTTTATCATCAGAATGCGCGGTGCTAATAAAGTTATAACAATTTAGTATGGATATGTCCGTCTGATTTCAATGATAGTATATGTTATTGAAAATGTAAATCATTTTAGTGGCATACCTTTGACTATTTCTCAAATGTCAGGGGAGCCCGGGAATAAAAGATTTTTTATGAATTACATGCTATGATGTGACATGTTAAACTGTATGAACCTATGAAAAATATGGTTTTTAATAATGTTTTGCTTGAATTTGATGGGTATGAAAGTAATAATTTACTAAATTTAGTGTCATCTGGGAACGAGTTTGTGAAGTGGACACTGTATGACTTCTTTCTTTACGTGTTTCTTTTAGGCAGTTCTTTTCAATGATATTGGTAAATCCGTGTTTAACAGTTACCCATTCTTTAAATTTTTCAACAGAGATGACTTATAAGATATTGTGAAAAAAAAAGGAAGTTTTTCCTAAAGTTTGTACATCGTAGGTAAAGTTGACTTGGGAAGGATTACGTCAAGTTTAATCCATACTTCCCGTTATATATATATATGTATATGCAGGACCGAATTGTAAATTGCAACCCTTAAAAATAATAAATTTTTCCGGTGTCTACAGAAAGTGCAGAAACATTTCAGTGATGTTAGAACTGGAAGACGTACATATTTAAACACATCTTTGTCTCTGAATGTGTAGCCTAAACACAGGTTTGCTTGTATGTTGAACATCCGCTGGTAATAACATGCACAGCTTAGCTCTTTACGAAAACATCCCTTTGCTCTCTAACGTGCCGGACGGTGTAGCACTTATCTACACGAGACTACCTCCGGGTTTCTAACCATTGCATATCTAGATGGGTGGCAAACACGGATCATTTTTCTAAATGTCCATGGCGCAGGCCGGGATTTGAACCGGGAATCTCTTTATTGGTAATCCAGATCGATAACCACTTCACCATCGCACAACCCTATACTTTATAAATTTTATATTTTCTTTCAAAACGTCGTTTTGCGGTGTTAAATACCGCTTTCATTAAAGGACAGTTCCAAAGTCTTCTGTTACGAGAATATATCTAAGTAAATGCGTTTTTTTAAGCAGCTTCTTAAATGCATGGAATATAAAATCTATCATGATATTTACTTTTTTACAGACCTCTTGCAAAAATCCCAGTTTTCCGAAACATGTGCTACATGTATTGTTTTACCTTTAATAAATATATAATTTGTGTATGAAAACGATATACACAGTCTATATGACCATATTTTCTTTAGTGCAACACGGTGATATTTCCTTCTTACTTAAATATGAGTTACACTAAAGGGATTGTATTTAATGGGATGTACAAATGTAATAAATACACTGTTCATGGTTCTATATCTGCTAAAGATTTGAAAGTAAGCAAAGTTTGACGAAACAACAACTATGATAGGTAAATATGTGTACATGATTACACTGAAATCGAAAGTCTTGTATCGAATCGTTAAAATGAACAAACGACGTGAACGTCAGAAAGAAATATGCTAGTACTCGGCAGTATAAGAAACGACTTTCGCGATAATTATGTAAATGTTTTAGGTTATTGTTCAGTTAAACTTCCGTTCTTCAACACTATTTCAGTCATATACAGGCGGTCAGTTGAACTCACCATTGTTCCTGGTAAGGACCAGTATGAGACCTTTATCCTGCGTATGGAACTGCAAACTTTCTTACAGAGTCGTGATTAGTAGCGGGGATCATTGTGATTACAAGTCAGCTACCTTACCGACTCGACCACGGAGGCGATCAGATTCATTACTTATTATTGGCCTCCCTACATATGTTCTAAAAGTTACATGTACATGCATTTGTTTCAATGGCGATGAAGAGAATGCGACTATGTACACTTGAGTGTTGACATATTATTTTTTCTTCTCCACAAAATTGGTGTAGATGTAATTTTCCCGACTGGAGTCATCAGTAACTAAATTATATACATTGTGAAATGTAATGTGCAAATATAATTCCTACTGTTTGATATAATTGGAGGTTTATCAAAGAATGCACACAATCATGTATACAAGTCTTCATGACATGAAGGTATGATCATTGTTATCATTAACTGTTGCTTTCAACATTTTCGAAAATTTGACCGTGTTTTAAGAATCGATGATGTTTTATAGATTCAAGCATAAACATCAATCACCCATGTAAACATTACATTTTTATAATATTATATATACAACCACTCCAGACCGACTTCCGACAAGATACAGTTTAGAGTGTGTAGGTTGTGTAAAATGGTTCAATCATTGGCAGAGATTTGCATGGTGTATTCTGTGAAGTTTGAAGATTTGTTTCTGAATCATTACCATCATGAAAAAAGAGAGTTTCTGGTCCCATGCTTATAAAACTTTATTTCGAGAACAAACTCATCTTTCAGGCCTGTAACGGACTCACATTGAGTAAACTTATGATCACATTTTGTCTATTAGAAACCAGAGATTTTAGCTTTAAAATGAGACTATGATCGGGATACTTTTTCATAAACACAGGCCGACGTTAGCAACTTGATTTGCTATGTACTAGACATTATTATAAGGGATTGGTTATATCCTATTACAAACGGTACATTCCAGGCAGAAAACAAAGATCACCACATTAAGAACTGTCCCTTACTATCTGGGTCAACCGCACAAACAGATCTCATTGGTCGCCGCGGTTGACCTACTTCCGGCAACCAACTAAAACAAGTTTGGCAACTGACTGTAAAATTTCTCCTACTTTTGACTCCAAAAAGCTCATTTTGGTAATATAGGCATGATGGGAGATATGCCGGGGTCTCATCCATGAAAATAAGCTAACACAGATGCTCTCATGGACGGACCTTGATAAAATTCTATTCATCTTGGTGTCAACAGCATACTCTTCATCTTGGTGTCAACAGTTTTCTTCAATTCATACTGAAGTAGAACACTCGGCTGACGGCAATCATCAGCATTTTTGTTGGAAATGCTAATATACTTGTTGTTCATTTACATTCCTTGTAATCGTCAATGAAAAGTTGCTGTTTTCTAAGATACTTGTATCAGTAACAAATCTGAACTGCGTTCTGTTATCAAGTTACAAATTTTTGGCAAACCTAGTTAATTTTGGAAAAGTGTCTATTGTGTTTTACAAGACCCACACACACGCTATGCACATGTACAAGTCATGTATATCCGAATTTATCTATTATAAGAAATATTATGTTGAATGTTTGTCAAAAATTGATTTTTCAGAAGTAACGTTCTGCCTTTTATCAACATAGTCCTGAAGAAAAAATTATGTAAGAACTGGTTCTGTCCCATTGTGTTTGTTTGTTCGAGGTTAAACGTGTCGAAGTTTACCTGACCATCGTTAATGGGAAGAACCAGTATTAGACTCCGATCCTCCGTACGAAACTGACAGCTTTCTTACGTAAAGCGACAGGGTCGGTAGGAGACCTCGAACCCATAACTCTCAATCAGTGTCAGTACACTGAGAGTTTACAGTGATTTCAAGTCAGTGACTCTAGTCACTCGACCGCGGACTGTAGTTATTTGCTTGAAAAGAATAGAATAATAGCCGCTCTTGACAAATGCATACATAGTCTTTTTTATAAAAGTCTAAACGCACACAACTTACATTTTTTAAGTAAAGAATCAGATGAAGGGTTAAACGTTTCACTTTCAAAATCGTTAAAATTTGAATTAAGTATCATTTATAAAGTGTCCAATATTGCCTAGTGACCTCACAATCTTCTGTGTGTTCATATGCACATTGATAGAAGAAAAAAGTCTCTTAATCTCGAGGTTGTTTAATAGATTTTTTCCTTCTGATAAACATGGATTACCTTTTCAGTTTATATCGAATAAAATATAATTTTGAGTTCCATCATCAAATTACAAACTGTCAATATTCAAATATGAAGATGCACGTGTGTTTTCACAATTGCTTGATTGCTCTAAAAATTACTTGATGTATTATACAGTTCGATGTCTAGGTCATTATGTGTTTTTGTACTTTTGAAGTAGACCGCTCCAGTGCCGAGGTAAGTCGGCTGAATAAGTTTAAATTTATACAGTAATTTGACAAAAGGAAATCGTGCAGCGACATTTTCTGACGGTGACTAATGCTAAATTTTCCACTGATATTGTGGTACTGCGAAAGGCAACCATCGAAACATGGAATATATATGTTTAGACTACAAATTATACAGATCGTACCTTTACATCTATGGGCTCGATGCTACATTTTGGCAATTGTCAAAATGTATTAGCTGCCATGAAGGTACGAGAGGTTGCGCAGTGATTTGTAACGGATATGAAATAAATTATCAAAACACATCCGAAGGCGATTGGTTTTAAGTCAACAACAACAAAAAAGTCCGCTGTAGAATCGAAATAAATATAATATAAGAAACCAATTATTGGGACAGAAATACATTTGTACATCATGGCCAATATGCACATCTTCGTATCATTGTAAATTGTAAACATCTACATAGAAAAAAAATCAATTCTAAATGTAGCAAGAGTATAAATGTAGCTCTGAAATCAAGGACAGAAAGTCTTGTAAATTTATCCTGATTCTTAGAACAATTTAATTTTGATCATGTTTATATATGCATATTTGAAATTGTATTTGGTTTGGTGTTTGACCGTATTCATCTAATCCATATGTAAAGTGGCCAAAGGCAAGTACTTGACGATTTGCTGATTAAAAAACTGAAAACTGAACACTGAAGCTGATTTATAACACCAACCACTGAAAATCTCATAGATCGTCGCTGTTAAATAGGGAAAAGTGAAATTATAAAAAAATATCATATTAAATTAAATTACGTAGCTGTGACCGGTCATGAAACTTATCGATAACCTGGATCATTCGGAAGTGTTCGGCCATCATTACGAAAGCAGCCGGTCTTCCATTGCAGAATTAAAAGAACATAAACAAAACCTTAGAAAACACTTTTATATACCTGTTTAACAGAACCTTATAAAATACCTTTTTCTGCTTTCTTATGAAACGTAACACTTACATTTACAATGATTGATTTACTCTATCCCGTTTGTTATTATACAATAAGTGTTATAGTTTTTGAACCAATTGATGCTAACTGCAACGTTTTCACTTAAAACTGTCATATTTTGGGAGTTTTACTATATATTATTGCTTGTATAGTTAAAAGTTACTACTGCTGTAAGCTACTGCTACTGCTGTGCTACTGCTACTGCTCAGCTACTGCTACTGCTCAGCTACTGCTACTGCTGTGCTACTGCTACTGCTGTGTTACAGCTACTGCTGTGCTACTGCTACTACTACTGCTAAGCTACTGCTACTGCTGAGCTACTGCTGTGCTACTGCTACTGCTAAGCTACTGCTACTTCTGAGCTACTGCTACTGCTGTGTTACTGCTACTGCTGAGCTACTGCTACTGCTACTGCTAAGTTACTGCTACTGCTGAGCTACTGCTACTGCTAAGCCACTGCTACTGCTGTGCTACTGCTACTGCTACTGTCAACTTCACGTTTTACAATTTTGCTACTGCTACTGCCAAGCTACTGCTACTGCTGTGTTACTGCTACTGCTAAGCTACTGCTACTGCCAACTTCACATTTTATAATTTAGCTACTGCTCACTGCTACTGCTCACTGCTACTGCTACTGCTAACTTCCTACACAGGTAACCAGCCTTATTTAGAAGTAATGGACGCTTTTTGAAGTATACCACCGAAAGCAGTGAAAATGACCCCTATCTCATGTTTATCAATAATAAAACACTAAATCTGGCAACTCACCACCATTGTTTCTTTATTTAAAATGTTAAACAATTGATCCTATTTATCGAAACTACATGAATTAGGATTTCAAAATGTATTCAAATTGAAAAAAACATAAAGAAAAACTAGTGTCTGTAAAAAAAATTGTAAAATTTGTGGTCCTTTTTTGTTTTTGTTTTTTTGTATGTAGTATGTAATAGACTGTTGTTTAGATAAGACCTTGCGGATAGACAGAAAAAGAGTTGATTGATTGAAAGTATGTGGAAGTTGTAGTTGTCCTTCGTTTGTTTCGTAGAAATCGACCAGAAATCACCGTTATATACATGTATCGCTTGGACGTCGAAAACGACACGTGTTGAATTTCAGTGTATTTATTGAAACTTTTCGGCATATTTTTGCTGTACGAAGGATTTTATTCAAATAAAAAGTGACATCGCTCAGATTGGCCATTCCTAATGGCGACCACGAAGAGATTATAGTGATCTGGTCGTTTAATACGGCACTGTTCTTGTTTGATCAGCATGGCTGTTTTTGTCCGTTAGTTACCTTATCTCTTCTATTATATATGTATTCCCTCCCCCCTCCCCCTCCACCCCCCAAAAAAAAAAAGAGATAGTGTGTCTTGCACCGTGTTATATTATGCCGAAAAAAAAATTGGGTAAATGTCAACATTCAGGAAAATACTTCGACTCGGGTAACATTATTTTTCCTCATGTTGACATTTTTACTGTTACACTCAAAGTTGTGTGATATTTATATATTATTTACGTTGTAGAATTGCCCGCAACAAAACAAGACATAACATAACTCGGGTACTTGCTACCTTTGACGACATATACAATTGCAATCTGAGATCCCTTTCTGAAGCTGTATCTGAACACCTTACACCATATCAGTCTGGTAAGTTAATTTACTTAGAACTGTTTTACTCTTTCATTCAGAAAGGGTTGAATATTAGGGCTTATATTGGGCACCTCAGTCCAGAATGTTCTGCGTTACGTCTTTGTTATTTTCCCTTTATAGGATGATGTCCACATGTTATAGAAACACACACTAGAACTGCACTTCACTATATTTTCGCTACTTAACTTTACATTGGTACTCACTTACAAAGTTCAACATACATACCTTTCTTAGGTATTCTTCAGATGGTTGATGGATGCAATAACAGCGCCAACACTATTTCTAAAGACTTAAAGCGTATTGAATTATTTATAGTATACCGTTGGAAACTTGCCTCCCTGATTTTGAGAGTTTGTTGTGTATAGCACTATTTGATACAGCATATATATTTTACATAAGTACTGTTGTTCACACAGGATTTACGTGGAAATCTTATGAGGCATGTAGAAAAAAGAAGACACTGGTTTCAGAGTGCCTTGGAGTTATGGAATCTTCTTGCAGGACCGCCAAGCACAGAGCTACGAAAACTGTTCGTTTGACATTGGACAATGCTGGAAAAATTTTGGAGAGCAAACCAAAAGTTAAACTTGTGCATCTTATTCGAGATCCTCGTGCCATTATGAACTCTAGAATTACCACACAGTGGTTTGGTGTGAAAGAATATCGTTACAATAATTATAAATTGTTAGCGGAAGACACCGCCGACCTTTGCAACAGAATGAAGCATGACTTGCGTGTTAGTATAACTCTTAAACAAAAATATCCTGAACGCTTTATTGTTGTGATGTTTGAAGATATAGTTGATAAGAGAGCTCTCAAATCAAACATTTTAGACAAGTTTTTTGGAATTGAAAAGAAGCAAGAAGATAATGAGGATGATACTTTTATTGATGTACTGCAAGAGGAACATGCCCTGAAGAAAATATCAGCTGATTATAGGAGATCAGATAGATACGCTGACTGGTGGAGACTGCAAATAAGTTTTAAAGCAATGCAAGTTGTAGACAAAACCTGCTTTAATGTTCTAGAAGTGTTAGGTTATAGGACATTTAGAAATGTCAAGGAATTACGTGATTTAACTACTGTCAAAGCATTTTCAATCAATCAGCAGCTCCGTTTAGAAAATATATTTGAACTCAGACAATACAAATTTAACATATGATGAAACCATTAGGAAGTGCCTGTCTAAGTTTGTCTCGATTCATTGCCTGACTTTCCATATATGGCTTAAATCTGGAGGTTGCTACAAACCCTAGTATTCTTGTTACCAGTACCAAACTTTCTTTCTTCTAGTTACAAAAGTAACATTATCCAAATCTGAACTTGTAATGATGTAGACAGTACACCAAGTTTAATGTAGCAACCTCCGGATTTGAGCCATATCTATGACTTTCTGTCTGTCTCAATTCCTGACTTTCTGTCTGTTTGTATTAATGTTTGAATTTCTTTCTGCTCAGTATCTTTTTTTTCTGTTTGTCTGACTTCCTTTCTGTGTGTGTCTGTGTGTGAGCACAATTACTCCAACAGTTTTGATAATATGCACCCAACTGATATTATAGACAGAAATTCAATTGTTGGAGTTTTTTTTTCTATTCATTTATTGAAGAGCAATCTGAATTGTTAAATTCCGTATAAATACAAAGGAAAATTAGACATTCCCAAAATACAATTATCCAGAATTCTAGCATATCCTGCATGTAACTACGAACGCTTTATCAGTCAAGATTAGTAGTTTCTTTCACGAGCACGCGTTTCAGATGGAAATATCCGTCACCGAGGTAACTGACAGGAACGAGGTCTTCATCTTAACCAAATGTATAATGATAGAAACTTTTTCTTGCATACCGTCTGATAGTAAATTTTCTTTTTGTTTGCCGACGGTGCGTTCTACTCGAAAACGAAAGCGAAAGTAAGCTCGGTCACTCGGTACTAAAACAACAAATGGTCCACATTCAATAAGAAAATACAAGGTAGGAATACCATGATTATTAATATTACGATAATCTATTATAAACATGTAGTAGACAATATAACATTTAAAGCTTTCCAAATACACAGATTTAGCCTGAATGTGTGAAACCTACTATACTACATACTAGCCGAAGGTCTTTGAGTACGACGCAAACTGCGCCGTGTTCGTTTTCCGAGGTAAACATACTTTTGGGACGAATCATTACTATATATGACAAGACTGAAGTATAATCTACCATTTTGCACAATAAGAACTAAGTGTCTTCTCAACATACCATGAATTCAACCTTTATACAACAACACCTATAAAAACTTACAAAATTTTTAATTGTGGCCGCCATATTGGAAAACTGCCGAAGCATTCCGAACCGCGTGTTTTGTCATGTGACTCCTCAATGTTGAAACGCATGTAAACATTTAAGTTGAAAAAATAACAGACATGCAGAAAGTTATAATCGACAGTACAGCTCATTAAAATACCTTCTTGAACTAAATTTTGTCATAACATAAGTATGTTGCATTCAATATTATACATAAATTTGTTTTTTCAATATTAAGCCAAGTCTACTTTTAGACGGTGGTTTTCCCTTCTCGTCTCGTCACGGGCATTAGCGAGAATGAGATTATCTTCATTAATAAAGACATAAGATGTTTTAGTTAGATTTTGAAGCATTTATGACGGATAGGTGTTTATTATCGGTGTCAATAGGATTTATAATGTGTTTTTTTAAGGATTCTGTGGTATTATTATAATTATAGGTGCAATATCTTTTATGCTGAGTGATAAAAAACGGACCTTATCCTGTTAACTTTGCAAGGCTACAATTCGATAACTAAATATGGTCAACAGACACAATAAAAAGATCACTTTTATGTTATGGAAGCCAGAACTAACTACATACAATCACTGTAAAACCTTGTTCACAATCTACATACCGAAGGTGACACATTTAGACATATGAACACATATTCTAATTTTCAATATGGCCTTCAAAGTTAAGAAACAAAAGAAAAGGCATTAAATAAATCACCTGGCAAAGTTAACACTGGAAAGACACATTTACACATAGGACTTTTAAACATTCTGTTAATAAATACATTCATACATAAACATTCACTGACAGACACTCAAAGGACATGAATATGAATTAAACATATAAACATGTTAAAGAAAATCATACGGTAGATTAACTTATCATTCACACAATAAATATAGAGGATAATTGTTGGTTTCGGTGTAAGATCATGTTATAATTTCACCGAGTGGGCACGAAAATAACTACTTTTGGTGTTCACGAGTGAAATTATCGTGATATGACATCGATAACAACAATTTTTCTGTTTATTTTAAGTCTCAAACTCTACTTTTGTTGAGTTTATTTGAATAAAATGTCGAAAATCGCGGGAAACGTCACAAGAAAGCGTCAGTTTAACGACGTCATCGTCATATGGTTTCCGGCGTTCATTACGCTCGGTATACTTTTTAACGTTAATCCGGGTAACAGATTTTGATAATTTTCACTGCGTGGACAGTGAGTTTATCGGAATATAATCCACCGTTATATTTCGATAAACCACCGAAAAACATAAATTAAAATGCTTATTGGCGCCGCCGATGACGGCGGCGGCCCATTATGGAATAGTTTTTCCGGAAGTACATGCTAGCAGCGGTTATTAAAATGCTAAAATAATACGAAATAGACATTAAATTATTGATTATACACATTTCCTTCATTGAAACATAATTGTTTAATTGTAATGTTCCTTTTCATATCTTTCAGAAAAAATACGAAAACGTAAAACAACTTCTCCCTTATTGGTTTTGCAAAATTATAATATGAGCTTATTTTTTACCACGTGCTTTAAAATCAGTCTCCGTGGTGTAGTGGGTAAGCTGATGACCGCCTAATTTTACGAGTGGAGTTCAAATCCCGGTCAAACCCAATTTTTTTTAAATAGATCTAATTTTTCTTCCGTTTTTTTTTTCAGCTTTAAAACCGCCATGATTTTAAATGTTTTCTGCAAATATTGATAAATTTTTTTCATTCAAATCAAACTAATAATGATTGCTTATCAAAAAGCTAATTTTAGCTATTTAACGCCACACATGTACAAAACTATTTTCGGCGCCCTTTGATGCTTTGCATTAATGGTATTCTTGTAATTTCCTTTGAACGCTTTAAGAGTTTTTGAAGTACTTATATTTAAAGGAATGTCATTCCATATATTTTTGCTATAATTTGTGAATGATGTTGCCATGTATTTAGTACGAGGCGTTTTCTGTCAGACAAGATCCTTGTTTGATACTGGTCTTAACTGTTATGTTTTATTGTCAGAAAACGTTACAATATCTGCCATATATAATGGGGCCTTGTTATTCATAAATTTATATATCAGGACAGCACAGTGGTATTTGCATCTGTCTGAAAACTCAGCCATTTTAATTCTTGGAATAGCTCTGCTGATGGTGTTTTCATCGGTTTACATGTCACATTTACCAAAATATTTTCTCAAATGCATTGTGTACATGGTATTAACTTGATGAATATAGCAAAGTTAACATGTAACAATCCAGTAGAGGGATAGATAGATAGATAGATTTATTTCAACATAAAATGTACAATCTACATGGCAACTTACAATTAAAACATACAATAAAACAATAAACAAACATGTATGAATTAATATAGCCATGCCAATCAACATTATATGTTAAGGATAACACAAAAAAGAGCTAAAACAAACTCTTATTTCCATTGTGGTCCTTAAGATATAGTATTGTATGACATAGGAAGATACAATTTATCACAGTAAAAAATCACAGCAAAATGCCTTAAGAGAAGTTTGTATAAAAACCCTGATTGAAAGACATTAAAAAAGTCAAGTTAAGCTTAAAAAATGTTCCTTAACCTTGCATTTAAATGAATACAAAGAAGTTGCATCCCTCACATTTTGTGGCAGACTGTTCCATAGACAACAACCATTGTATGCAAATGATTTTTTTTCCAAAACTTTTGACCACAGGGAGAGCATATCTCTTACTATCTGACATAGAAAAACCTGTACCATCAAAGGAGGGATATGCCTTTGCTCTAAACCTTGTGGGATAATCATGAACAGTATTGATAGGGGTAAAGTGCTCACTTAAATATGAAGGGGCAACATTAGAATTAATTTTATAAACATGACAGAGAGTTATCTGATTAACTCTACTTGAAACTGGTAACCAGTTCAGACGTGAAAAATGCTCAATTCCAATATGTGACATTGGATGTAAATTCAACACAAAGCGTATAAGTTTATTTTGTGTGACCTGTAACTTGTTTTTTAATTCCTGTGTTAAACTATTAAACCAGGTAGAAGAGGCATAGTCAAAATGACATTGTATAAGTGATGTAACTAACAGTTTTTTTGTATGCAGAGTGAGAAATTCACTTTTACGGTACAGGAATTTTAACCGAGCATTGGATTTCTTAATTACAGACCTAGCCATAGACTCAAAAGACAAATTTTGATCAATGGTAGCACCAAGATATTTAACTGAAGATTTGGATTCAATGGATTGACCATTGCAATTTATTTCAAGATTTGCTTGTTTTTTTAACCTTTGCGTTGACCCAAATAAAATAGATTCTGTCTTACCAAGATGAAGAGACAGTTTATTACATATGAGCCATTGACTGACAATATTCAGGTCCTGACTTAAGAAATTTTCAATATCATACTTGTTTTTGGCAAACACAAGAATTGCTGAGTCATCAGCATAGAGAAGCAGTTTGTTTTTTACAACAGCTGACATGTCATTCACATAAATAAGAAAAAGCAGAGGACCTAATATAGATCCCTGGGGCACACCACATGTTATATTGGCAGATGAAGACAAAGTACATGATATGTCAACCAACTGACGTCTATCAGACAAATAGGAAGAAAACCATCTGATAGAGGATTCTGTGAGACCCAATGCTCTTAGTTTCATTAAAAGAATTGAGTGATTGACGGTATCAAATGCTTTTTGGAGATCTAATAGAACCATACCCACAAGATGACCTTTATCCATCTGAAAACGAATATAGTCTGTGAGGTGAATAAGGCATGTATCAGTTGAAAACCCATGTCTAAAACCTGACTGATATTCATACAAAAGACTATTTTGGACAAGGTACTGTTCTAATTGATCATAAATGACTCGTTCAATGACCTTAGATACAATACTAAGGATAGAAACTGGACGATAATTCCCGACATCGGTTTTATCATTCTTCTTGTATAAAGGCACCACACGAGCAGACTTAAGTTCATCTGGGACAGTACCTTGTATAATTGACAGGTTTATAACATGTGAAAGTGGACCAGCAATAATAGAGGCTGAGTCTTTAACAAAACGTGAGGGAATCCCATCTATACCTGTCGCCTTATTTGGACAAAGATTGGTTAGGTACTTCAGAACCTTACTTTCAGAAACAATTGAAAATGTAAAAACTATCAGGCTTTACACCTTTAGAAGAATAAAAATTAAAAACAAAATTCCTACCAAAATTATTAACACAATTAGGTAATTTGCTCACAAGTTTATCTGCAACAGAGGTGTAAAATGAGTTAAATGTTTCTGCCACCTTGAGTTTATCAAAACAAATGTTACCGTCAATGGTCAGTCCAATATTACTTGAGCACTGATTATTCTTACTTGGTAAACCTAGATCTTTTAGCCTTTTCCATAAAGACTTAGAGTCATTTTTATTGTTTTCTAGAGAAGATTTAAAAAAATTCTTTTTCGCATTCCTAATAACAGTATTTGCCTTGTTTCTTGAGGACTTGAAAAGATTAAAATTTTCTTCAGATTTGTCATTATTATAATTATAAAAAGCCTTATCCCTAGC
This sequence comes from Saxidomus purpurata, assembly GCA_022818135.1. Classification (NCBI taxonomy): domain Eukaryota; kingdom Metazoa; phylum Mollusca; class Bivalvia; order Venerida; family Veneridae; genus Saxidomus; species Saxidomus purpurata. The sequence continues at coordinate 13,855,169 of JAFMSR010000015.1, forward strand.
CTTAATACATTCCAAAACTTCAGAGTCTACCCATTCTTCAGTTCTTTGTTTAATGCGAACAGATTTGAGGCCCCATATACTGGCCCCATTGTGCCCCTTGTGTATAAGCACTTTAATTGAAGTATAATATGCAGCTTGATGAGGACTGTTTTTATAATTTGATGAAAGTTATATTTCTAGGCATATAAAAGGCTAGACAGTAAGGTAATCAATTATGTGTTTTTCATACCGGTACGGATCTCACATTTTTACCAGTTAGTTGATATATATAATATATATTGTATTCCTGTTACTTACATGTGCAATGTATTGAAAACTTACTTCATATGTGTCGCAATGGGTTTGTGATGCTAAATTAATGCACAGGTACTATTGTGTTCATTTGCATTTTAAATTATTTAGTTATATGAATTTGTGTTTTGTTTTGCCAAATCTGTCAATACGGCCTGGGTCCATAATCACTAGTGTGCTACGGCTATAAATTTAAGGATATACTGGAGTCACCGTGTGTGTCTGTCTGTGCCCATTTCAGTGCCGCTGTTCCTCAGAAACCACTGGACAGATACCAATTTTTTGCTAGAGTTAATATGGCCCTTTGTTATTTGTCAGCAAATTTTATCAAGACTATTTCTCATCAACAAAAGGTGGATAATGAATAAAAGTTAATAACTTAAAACGTATTCAATACCAAGCCTATTTGCGACCAAGCCAGGACTGCGTTATTAATCACCTTCAGGGATATTTTAATTTAGACTAGAAGTTTTTATATTGATGAAGCATTTATGTTATGCAAACTGGTATACATTTTACCATTATATGAGGGTTCCCATCTAATTAATGTCTATGCGTAGTGGTACCAGTCTACTTTATATTGTGTGAAATTGGGCAGGACACCAGGTGAACAGGACAACTTACAAGATCCATATATACGTAGTCCCCACTTTACAACATAAAGCCGCAGTATATTAAAAACATCCCATAATGTAGTTCTTAACAAATTCATTGTCTGTTTAGAAGAGTTTATATGTTTTCTATACAGAATAACTTACCAGCATACATGGTACTGGTATATTGTAACAATAGCTATTGTAGGAGCACACTCCACTTTTAAGTATTAGGGACCTACAGCCATTATTCCAAAACATATTAAACTTAATATTTTTATAATCTATATCTGTTTACTGACAAAGCGGATGCTCCACCCATGCGCGTTAGTACAAAAAATGTACAACTGTAAAATCCAAAGTATTCCAAATGGCCATTTATCAGGAAGTACTCATTACACCCCCAGTACCTTAAGTGCATTCATCTAAGATTACCAGAACGAAAACTTTACTCTGTGCAAAGAACAAATTCTTAAAGCAACATGTTTCCTTCTAAGTGCATAAGCCCTATTCAGAGGTTAATCCAGTTATCAAGTTTAAAACAATTTTCTTCATTACAGCAATACGTTAAATACGGGCTTTGCATACATTTTTAAAGGTCCATTACTAAGACCAAATCGATTTTTCTTGTAAATCTGGAATTGTAACAGGGAAATACAGTTTGAAACTGGCTTCTGAAACTTTACAATAGCCGTGGAGTATTTCCCTGTTTGAAATACTGCTGCAGAAAAATGAGTGAATGTTTTTGTCTTTTTGTCCTACTTTCGCTTTTATTGCATGTTGTAAACAGTCAGAGATATAGGTTGCACATCATTGGAAGTAAAGTTCTTCCAACTATAATTCAAAATAGGCATGCTTATTCATGTACAACCTATTTACAGACTCTTTCTGGGAGACTTCTGGAAAATTACACACTGGTATTTGATAAGTGGAACACATACTTTCGTTTTTGAAAAGGCAAAATATAATTTATCAATTATTTTGTTAAACTCAAATTTTCAACACAATATGGTCACATTCGATGCAGTATGTCACGAAGATGCCCGTTACAATTCCAGATTTAAAAAAAAATCGATTTGGTCTTAGTAATGGACCTTTAATGTACACAAAGTTTTAAGAGACATTGTCTTGTGTTACTACTTAGTCACTGGTGAATATGTTTTGTAATGAATCAAAATCAACTCCAATGGTTACACATGAAGCATACTTGTAAAATTACTTCAAATATTAACAATGACTTCTGAGATGTAGATTTTCGTAACCTTTGATACACTGTATGGCGCTTTATTTTATCTTTCATGGCATATGTTCGAAAAATATTATAGATACATGTTGATTCTTAATTAAAACTTATGTGCATTCCTGATTTTTGCGGGTATTCCGGTATTCCGGTATTTCGGTAGTATTCCGATATTGACCCTTATTTATCTGTAGCATATTGAAAATCATGTAATTTCGCATAAAGGTGTATTGTATTATTTAAGTATATGATACATGCTCATTGGTAAGAATCTAAAAAAGCAACTGTCCCAATACACGATTAACTGGCAAAAGTTTTAATAAAAATTGAGAAATTTGGAATGTCTTTTAGCTACACTTTTCTTTTTTCTGGCTGAGAACATGTACAAATTAATATAGACTACCTTATATTGGGCATGATGGATAGGGGGGTGGGGGCGGGGCGGGTACTGAATAGACATCGTCAGATGACAATCATGATATTCCTGCTATTGATGTGTAAGGCTTACACTGTTCTGTGTCGAATTTAGCGATGTCGCTCCAACGAGTTATTATAATCTATCAAATTTTGATTGACCATGACCTTGAATAACTAATCAATGGGTAATGGGGTAGGGTTAGTGGAGGGGGGGCAAAATAACAGTCCTTACATTTACACCATCAATCAAAGTAACCGCAATGTCAGAAATACGGACTTTTTGGAACGAGATAACAACTCATAGGAACAACAAAGCTAATTAGTGGGAACAACAAAGCTAACTAGTGCGAACGACATAGCTAACTCGTGGGAACGACATAGCTAACTCATGGGAACGACATAGCTAACTCACTCGTGGAAACGACTTAGCTTACTCTTTGGAACGAGATATTAACTCGTGGGAAACGACAATGCTAACTAGTGGGAAAGAGAAACTAACTCGCGGGAACGAGATATTAACTCGTGGAAACGACATAGCTAACTCGTGGGAACGAGATATTAACTCGTTGGAACGACATAGCTAACTAGTGGGAACGAGATACTAAATCGTGGGAACGAGATACTAACTCGTGGGAATGATACTTACTCGTGGGAACGTTATACTCACTCGTGGGAACGAAATACTAACTCCTGGGAAAGAGATACTGAATCGTGGGAACGAGATTCTAACTCATAGGAACGGTATACTAACTCGTGGGAACGATATACTAACTCATGGGAACGATATACTAACTCGTGGGAACGAAATACTAACTCGTAGGAACGAGATTCTATCTCATGGGAACGATATACTAACTCGTGGGAACGATATACTAACTCATGGGAACGATATACTAACTCGTGGGAACGATATACTAACTCATGGGAACGAAATACTAACTAGTGGGCAATTTACATTTTACAAAGTTTCATTTTGCCGAAAAGAAGTTTCGGCATCACTGTTCTTTTCTTTCATTCGAATGAGCGGCGTTTCTGAAGTGGATCAAAGGAACCATTTTAGGTAATGATGAAGTCTAAAGAAGTGGGTTCTTTTATCATCGGCCGAATTTCGCATTCAGTGGCTAAACAAAAGCATGTATAGTGGGGGCAAGGTAGGACCAAAGGACATATATATTAAGTAACTGCGCCAATGATATGATGAACAAGAGCCGCGTTCGACTTCTCACAAAGTCATATTGTATAATATCAGCCATCTCAAGGGTCATAATTGTGGCAAAACACTTAAAAGGGCTATCTATCCTTTCTAATAAGTGGAGAACATGATTTCAACAACAGTTAATAATTTTAAGTAGAATGTTATTTATTAACAAACTATTCTGAATGATGTGCACGTCAGGTCCTCTTCCGGGTTGAAGGTTTTGTCAAATTTCCTGGAGTAGCACTTCATGAAATGTGTAAGTTCTACTAATAGTAACAAAAATTGAACAACAAGTATTAACAATAATAACCCTTGCAGTAGTTAATAGACTGTTATTGATCAATTAGGTGGGGGTCATTATTTTATAGATATCATCGAGGGGGTCATTACCTTTTAACGGTAGTAAGAAAAGCGGTCACTTTTTCTATAGTATAATTCCCGGGGTGTCGTGATTCTATGGGGTCACTCAACTTCGTTACACCGGCATGGATAAAATCACCGGAAATGCCGATCTAATATGCAAGAAACTATAAAATGTTTTGAACAATGGAAATGAAAGCAGAAAAAAATCATATACCTGAAAGGTACCTGCGCGCCTGAATGCACTTCCGGTGAGTTTCAATACAACGAAGACTGTAAATATTTGTCTAAAAATACTCGGGACTGGTAACAAAGGAAAGCTTTCTGTTATGTTAAGATAGATTTAAATGCACATACCAGCAAACATCATTTATGAATATGCATAATTATATTATAATTTTCAAATACCCTGGGAAAGGGCGCCTAGTCCAAATTTTGATGGGACCGTTTTTTTCTATGACGATCTCCACTCTAAGAAAATTTGCTTTATTTACAAACCCCATATTAGAAAAATTATATCAAATTACATACCCCGTTTCCGGACAAACTGGGCAATAATAAACCCATTACAGACAATCAAAAGCTAAATATTATTACGAGCTCCCTACCAGGACGCTCAGACATTTGCAACCCTATGACGTTTCGCTTTGTTATGAATCCACACTTAGCATACCATTCTAGCACTCGCCTGAGTGTAAAGGGCGTGAACCTATTCATAACAATTTCACACTTTCACTGAATATCAATGCTGTATATATTGTACAAAGGCATTTACAAATATATTGATTATTAGTGAAGTGATTTTTCAGGAACTATATACATGCACTGTACAAATAATGCTTTATATTATGTTCGTTTCGAAGCATCATACAAGATCGTCACTTTTGATAAGTATTTTTGCTGACTTATTCTAGTACCAGTAAGTCTCTCCGTGTCCCTTGACTTTTTACGGCCCTTATAGTCTTCCTGACTTATGATCACACTAAGCAAAACATCGAAAGTATTTTAAATTAAAATGCTTACAAAGAGCTACCATGTACAGATTGATATTTCAAAATAACTTATTTTGGAAACTTATTTCCTATGCATAAACATTGTAAACAATAACTGATATAGTATTAATCTTTCCGCTTGACGTCACGGCGATCGCCCCTATGTTTTACCTGTCTGCATCTCTTG
>JAFMSR010000015.1:13869677-13884333 GCA_022818135.1 Saxidomus purpurata
TAAAGCTTCCTATGTTTGATCAAACGGATGATAAAACAGATTAAATAACAGAAGTCTGAGTACGTGGTGATGTGTCCTTTGGCCAAATGAATTTATGTCTCCACTTTAAGAAGAAGCATGGCCGTTCCGAAAACTTTTAAGTCAATGACCAAATTGTAGTTCGAAAGCTTGGGTTCATCTGTCCCACCATCTGTCTGTTGTCATACCCTGTATGCTGTCGTATCAGTCAGTCTGTCGGGCTTGACACCCTGGTGTGAATATGTTTCATTCCGTCAACAATTTATTTATGAAATGAAGTACAAAACGATTTAAACTGCTGCCTTATGTGCAACAGTCATGTATGAAAAGATGCAGGTTTATTGAAAGAAATTAATTCTTCAATACCAACAAAAAAGTAATTAAACCTCTTAAGTTTCGTTCAACCGTCCGTCCAATAGGGACGGACAAAAACAAGTTTTTCTTGTAGAACATTGCTAAAGTCCATATTGTGTTAGTTTCGCAGTGGGTTTCTCCCTTACAGAGTAACTAAATGGTTGTGCATATTTCTTCTTACTTTTGAGCTAATTTTTAAAGAAGCAAAGTGATGGTGGTATATGAAAATACAGTTTAGACACATGAAAAATGCTAAGTTCAACTCATCGTCGAATATATGTACTGTAAGAGAAATCTCATTTCGTGAATTTAATGTTAATTTGTTTGTCTGCTAACAAATCGAGAAGATTTCTTCATGCGAAAGTTGCATAATTCACAAAACCAAAATATCTCACATTTGTCATGCAAAATTATAATCAAATTTTAAGTTCCAAAATATCTCAAAAGTGCTAACTGAATAATGTTCTCTGGGAGAAGTTCTAACTGAACATTTACTCACCGTGAATAATGCTCTTTCAACAGTGCTCATTGATCAATACTCACGGTGAGAAGTGCTCACTGAACAAAACTCACAGTGAGTAGTGTTCACTGAACAGAGTCACTGTGAGAAGTGCTCACTGAACAGTAGTCACCGTAAGTAGTGCTCACTGAACAGTTCTCATCGCGAGTAGTGCCCACTGAACAGTACTCATAGATGGCTTTTCTTTTACGATATTCCCTATTCAATTCAATGCGGATTATGTTTGTACACTTGGAGGCAATTATAACTGTGCAGTTACACAAATACCCATATCTCAGTATCTATTGAGTAGATGTTGTTGAAATTTGCAACACATTATAGCTAAGAAGCGAATGATACTATTTTATTATATTTCTTTGCATATAATCAAAATTAAGAAAACAAAAGTACTGAAGTCAGTGTTGCGTTAGAGTGGAAATTCACAAAATCTGCTCCTGCTCTAATCGCACTGTTTTACATGTATGCTCTCCCTGTTAATTTGTGATGATATTTATTTACAGTGACACTCGATTGATTAACATTATAAAATCCGTTTAATTAGTAATATATCAGTTAACACATTTAAATTGAAACTTAGCTGAGACTGCGGGACTTCAGCGTTGATAAGCCCAACGGCCATTCCCCTTTGCAGAATAGGCATCCGTCCTATTTGTGTTTTTGTTTGTATGTGTCGTAAAAGTAAATAACATGACCACGTGCAATTTTATTTCTCGTCGTTGCACCATTTTCTCGTGCAATTTGCTGAATTGTAATTTCAAAGCTCAATGAACAATATTCACTGAAACGTGAAATTTAAATAGCGGATTGCATTATATATGTTTTTGGTAGAAAATACAGAAAATTTCGTTCAAAAATAAAAATAAACGAAAAAGTTATAGCGGACTGAAAACTGCACGGTTATAAGTGCCTCCAAGTGTATGTGAACGTAACAGGAATAAATCAGTCCAAGAGTTATCACTAAATTAAAATACCCCACAAACGTGCCTTGTCAAAAGAAATGGCTTATCTCATTACATTAAAGCTGCTCGCTCTCAGATATTGGTTAAAAAAATTAATTCCTTCAAACTGTATGTAAATAACGTATTTTACAACATTAGGTCATATAAAAAATCTTTGTCTGGGTATTATTTTACGCTAGTTTCAAACATATTGTGACAAGGGGAGCAAGTATTTACAATATTTCTTTTTCTTGTAACGTAGTTTTTTCCCTTAGACCAAAGCCTTGTAAACGCTCAAAAGCTTGGAGTAATCGGTTTAAACACTTTATTACGAACGGGCCCTCAACTAGATCAACAGCTCAAAATTAGTCCAAATAACGGGATGATAAAATATTGAATATAATAGATTTCACTAAATATTCTGACATAAAAATATGCCATACACCTAACAACCTATACATATAAGTTAAGTAAGTTAAAAAAATATGACATATTACCGTCAGCTTTTAATTCACACTTTTACGCCTGGACAATATTGCGGAAACATAATCAATTATACCGTACAGGTTTGTTACATTGCCTTATCTTATATTAGTTAACAGACCTATTGGCACTTGAACGCAAACTCGGCCCTTTATCGGAGACTGTCCAGTAAAAATGAAAAATGTATAAAGGTTTCTTAATCGGTTCGAAACCAAAATCGTCTGCGAACGAACTACTGTATGCATGGACTGTACTTAAACTCCAAAAGAAATAATATAAAAAGACTATACATGTACTTGAACTCTGCGTACATTGTCGGTAATTATAGCACGTTACGTTTTCAGGACATGCAAGACCATGTGTGCTTAGAATATGATTTAATTTATTTTAATGAACGCCGTGACAGCTTTAACTTTTTCTACATGTTTATAACACTTATTATTAATTATCAATTCATAAAACGAAGAATGGTCCCACTAACAGTTACTAGTATGGGGAGCGGGCTTCTAGAGAGTTTGTATAAGGTCCATGTTTTTCCAAATTAAAACAGTTTTCACATCACACATGCTCGAAGAGAGAACTTTTCAAAATTTGACAGTTTTGTAATTTTATTTCATATGAACTTTTGTTTCTCCTACAATATATACATAGGTTCTTGGAAACGTATTTGAATCGTTCAGAAATTGCTAAAACCACAGACAGAGCTTTGATATATCAATCAAAGCGTTAACCAAAGAACTCCAAAAATAATATGGTAAACAAAAGAAAGTGTTACTCGTTACAATCATAGCACTGAAAGTACTGATTGAGCAATGTCTTTAAACAACAGAAAATATAGTTAATGTACATGAAACTACACTCTATTCTTCCTTAGTACAGTAGCTTGTCATTTTGTACAAGTATGAAGTACTGTATTGTGTTTTTTTCTTTTAAGATATTTCCTATTCAATTCAATGCGAATTATGTTTGTATGTCGGACAAACGGGTAAACGTAACAGGAATAAATCAGTCCAAGAAATATCACTAAACGTGATTAAAATACCCCACAAACGTGCCTTGTCAAAAGAAATGGCTTATCTCATTACCTTAAAGGGACATACCTTATAACTTATGTCAAACTTAATAACCTCCAAAACATCAGTAATAGAATCTTTAGAAGTATTATGGCTTAACCTAAAAAATTCAGCTACGCATTTCAAGTCATTATCGATAAAATCAGCGATTTAAAATATACTGCAGTACCGTACAATAAAAGGGTGGAAGCGATTTATTTCAGAAAGGCTCTATATTTATTAATTTTGGTAAAATGAGGCATTTTTCGACATAGGTTCTTTGAAATTTTATTTATTTATCATTTTACATTCATTGAACACCTAATCTATGTTTCGAAAATATAATCTGCTAGATGTAGGTAGTGCCCCTTTAACCTCAATAACTATATGATTAAATGGACATACCCTATAACTGATGTCAAACTAATAAACCTCCAAAACACAAATAATAGAATCTTTGGAAGTATCACAACTTAACTTGAAAAATTCAGCAATGCATTCCCGTCATTATCGATAAAATCAGCGATTTAAAATATGCTGCAGTACCGTAAACCATGTTGAGTTGTGTTGTACAATTATTGGGCGAATCAAGTTCAAGACTATTCCAGCCTCATTGGTTTATTTCGAATGCCTGGTTAAGAGACTTTACCAGCCAGTGAAACGTTTATTGCGGTCCTTGCAGATGCTTCGGTCATCAAAGTGTTGAGTCAAAGGAAAAGGATTTCAGTGACTGGAGTAACCTGGGAAAACTGGTCACGAGTTTACGGAGTCACATCAGAGTTCGTTACTTGCAGCAAACAACTTCTTGAAAATAGCAGAAGGTAAATGAAACGGTATTTTGTGCAAACTGTCTGACTGGTAGGAAACTGTTGTAACTAAAAATAGACATACATTTAAATGCATCATATACATAATAATTCTTTGTGGAAATCAGGGCTTAGCACTTAGATGACACAATGAAGATTATGTAAACTTCGTTCGGTTGCTACACGATAGAAGTAAAGACAATCCGCTTTAATTACGAAATCACTTACTAAGAGAAGGGTCTAAAAACAAATACACGTCCCCTGAACTACAAAATGAGATCATTCCGATAAGTGGGGAAATTATTGTAGAAGACATTGTGAGAGACTGCAACAAAATCCGTGTTTTGGATTCATGGCAGTTGAGGCTACTGACTGCAACAAATGAACAAATGGCTTTGCGTGTGTACGTTTTTCTGACATAGATCAGAGAAGAATTCATAGGTTTTGGTGAATGCGGCCGAACAAAATGAGATCTTTCCGATAAGTGGGGAAATTATTGTAGAAGACATTGTGAGAGACTGCAACAAAATCCGTGTTTTGGATTCATGGCAGTTGAGGCTACTGACTGCAACAAATGAACAAATGGCTTTGCGTGTGTACGTTTTTCTGACATAGATCAGAGAAGAATTCATAGGTTTTGGTGAATGCGGCCGAACAACAGGAGAAGCTCTCGCCCATTATTTTGATTACTCTACTTAGAGACGAGGCATTGTAAGAAAACGAAAATTGCCATAGGTGAAATGGACAACCGGGTGCACTTTGTGAAACGCGATGGGCATCTCGTGTAGAGGCACTGTTCACCTTGAAGTCCTCTTTTACCCCATGCACTGTGTGCACAGCACTAAACAATGCTAGCGGATTAGGGTGATGCAAAAGCCAGATCTTACCTCGCATCAATATCGAAATTTGACCTCATTATCACTCTGGTAGCCATTGAGCATGTAGTATCTGGTTTGGTAAACTTATCTACCCTTTTACAGGAGAAGGACTGTGACCTGCTAGTAGCTGTTGAGGAGTCGAAAACTATGACAAACGCCGAAGGAGACGACCCAGCAGTGTGGGACGCTCTCTTTAAAAGTGCTACAAATATAGCCCGACAGATTGACGTGCACACATCTTTTCCCGTACGTATTGGAGACGAAATGAAAAATTATGTACTTGTTATTCATTGACCATCTGTCGTCTGAATTAGATGAGCGTCTTATAAATACAGAACCACGGTACGCAGCACAGTATATTCTCCCATAGAGACTACACCAACTATCCGAAGAGCTGATTGATTCGATATGAGATACATACAGCCGAGATCTAGAGCTCACTAAAATGATGTTTCACATCATGTTTCGAGTTCAGAGATGGAAAACAAGGTAAGTAAAGATAAAATATTCTATATCTAATGAGCTAGGGTCACTGCGTGCGGTAAGATAATACAGTATATAATTGATAATTAAATGAACAGCGCATTTTTCGGAGTTTGAGATTGTTTGTACCTGTGCCAGTGCAAAGTATTATTGATATACATAGTCGTTCTGTTATTTCAAAGAGTTGTGTTATATGTACATTTATACAACTTGTATAAGTGAAGAAGGATAAAAAAAATTGATTAACATAGATTTCGGAACAGCATACATACTTTTCCGGACTATAACTCAATGTCGTCATATTACAAACAAAACTGTTACACAACACAATAATGAAATTGAATGTGTATTAGTACATTGTGTATTACTATGAACTGTTTACTTTATTTTCAAGTGGGTTTAATGTCGATGATACTCAAAGGCCATCCAGTTTGCCGGACACCATCAGGACCGCGCATCCAGACTTGTACCCGGCCATTTACATGGTGTTTTGCGTTTTCGTCAGCATGCCCGTACAGCTACTGCTGAGAGATCATTCAGTGTGATGAGGAGAGTGAAAACCTACCTCCGAAACACCATGACAACCAACAGATTGTCGGGACAAGGACTCGGGAGAGAGAGATAGACAGTGAGCGAGTTCTAGACTATTTCACAGGGCGCAAGAATAGAAAATTAGCACTTGTGTTTGAATAGAGTTTCTGGTCACATGTACCTTATTGTTGCTTATCCTTGTAAATAAAGGTGTGCGTGTTCAATATAATTATTTTCGAACAATCTATTTAGTTCTTTTTGTCATGATTTTATTTAATTTCTTTCTAGAAAATACGATTATTTCACCACCAAGATCAGTCATATTTTGCAAGCGGAATGCTCCCAGAAGTCACCACAGACGATATAGGGGGAAACAATTCGAACTCCCTAACATGCTTGCGTACACATTCTGTAGACCTTAGCTACACTCCTGCTACTATGTCAAAGAAAATGACGGTTTATCATCCTGATCCCAATTATTTGCAGACAACACTGGTGACAGCGACGTATCGGTCTGGGAAAAGGACGGTTTGTCATTCTGGTTTTAATCTCTGCAGGTAGCATTGGCGACGGTGACGTACATGTTAGTCGTGCCGCTATTACATATGTTACATAAGCCTGTCCGTTAACAGGAATTCTGTGAAACTGACATGATAATCACTGCGAAAAAAGTGTTGATATACGGGAGTGTACGGGCCTGTATTCTTTTAAATATACGGGAACGATATTTCAACCACATACGGACTAGATTTACTTTCCGTACACTAGATACATGTTTACGGACCAGTATATGCTAAGCATACGGAGTTTACAGGAATGGTATGTCAACTTTATACAGTTGGATATACAGACCTGTATTTTCGTAGAATACGGGACATTTACCATATTTAGGTAGCCAGATACAGGCTTGTATATTTACAGTCTACGGACTTGATTTTCATTCTGTTTACTGGACATACATAAATTTGTATATTGGGCATATACGGGATAATATACGTACAAGTAATGAAACATTACTTTACATTGAACCAGAACAATTTTTTTTCAATAGTTCGCAAAGTTCAACAGTTTATCAGGCAGGGTTGATCTGTAAATATCCATATACCAGCGAGAAACTATGGAAAGCCGGTAGGGACATGCCAATTATTGCCAATTTGCTTATTTGCGAACTGCTGAATTGCTTATTTGCCAATTGCTGATTTGCTTATTTGCCAATTTGCTTATTTGCGAACTGCTGAATTGCTTATTTGCCAATTGCTGATTTGCTAATTTGCTTATTTGCCAACTGCTGAATTGCTTATTTGCCAATTGCTGATTTGCTTATTGGCCAATTTGCTTATTTGCCAATTGCTGAATTGCTTATTTGTTAATTGCTGATTTGCTAATTTGCTTATTTGTTAATTGCTGATTTACGTATTTGCTTATTTGCCAATTGCTGATTTGCTTATTTGCCAATTGCTGATTTGCTTATTTGTCAATTGCCAATTGACAATTTGCTTATTTGCTTTTTTGCCAAGTTTACATGGTTTTATGATTTCCGTTTTCGCAAATAAGCAAATCAGCAATTGGCAAATAAGCAATTCAGCAGTTGGCAAATAAGCAAATTCGCATGTCCCTACCGGCATTCCATAGTAAATAAAAAAATGTATATATAATCTCTATGTTCTGAATTTTAGATAAGTCAAATAAAATGTCAACAATTAAAGTCTATATAGTCTGATAAACAGAAACTCCTTGGAACTTACATAGTGAATTAATTGGAGCCATTGATGTAAAACCAAACTCGGTCATTCATCATGATGGCATCATCTAAATAAAGGTACACAGTCCTGCAATGTCAAAATTAACATTAACTAGTATTATGTCTTACAAAATACAGATATGGGGGGCATTGAGAGGACATTTTAGTGTAATTTACTTTTCTTCAAAGCATAATTACTTCCCCAAAAGAATACATTTGTACGATGACAATTTTTTATTTACATACATGTAATTTCTTCTGATAGCTTCAGTTATCTATTTATGTAGTATAAATCGGGCCTTAGAGTGTAATTCGACCTGGTGACCTAGTATTTGGAACAATATAGACAAACACCCCTGATATCGACGTAACCTCATGCTTCAATGGTACCGATGCAATCTACTGACATCCCGGCAGCAACGTAAACGCCACACCCTTATGCCACATTTTTATATCACAAAGGGCCATGATTACGGATTACAGCATCGTCGGAACCCACGGCTAATTCCTGCCGCTTCTCTCCGTCATATAATTGGGTAATGAATAGCTTGAGTTACCGAGGATGGGATTACAGACCAATGCTATTTTGTAGTCTAATAGTTCGTGCTCGCGAAACCTCCTAACAATTCATGCTCGTGTAACTCCAAAAGTGAGCCCCACAGGCACGCCCGCACCTCATAGTAACAGTGCGTGCATGCATAACTCCAAAAGCGAGCACCACAGCACGATTGCACCTTATTGCAACAGTGCGTACACGCGTTACTCCCGAAGTGAGCCCCACAGGCACTCTTACACTTTATTGTAACAGTGTGTGCACGCGTTATTCCCAAAGTGAGCCCCACAGACACGCTAACACCTATTTGCAACAGTGTGTGCGCGCGTAACTATCAAAATGAGCCCCACAGACACGATTGCACCTTACTGTAACAGTGCGTGCACGCGTATCTCCCATAGTGAGCCCTACAGGCATGATTACACCTTATTGTAACTGCGTGCACACGAAACCTACAATAAGTCCCACATCCTCCTAATCACTCCTAACAAGGCCTGTGAAGAATACAGCTAAATTTCAAAGCTGTCACGTAAACATCATCTTCGTTACCCTCAGACATTCCCATCGTAGAAGGGATATTTGCTTTTGATGTTTCCTATGTAGAAGCTAGACTCAATAACAGACTGGTTGCTGGCCCTTTACCTGGTGTCCGCACGCTCTATGAAGTTAAACCTCGTTCTCAGTTATTCCTTGGAATGTGGTTACCCCAAACTCCCCCTCCCTGGGATCCATCCTGTCCATGAAAGTAGGACGCGCGGTCACTTTTGTCATCCAGCCCTCTCATTATTTCCAAGTTCGATAGCTCTCCAGATCATGTCAATAATAGTATAATCATTGTGATCGCCCTTTAGCTGTTTGAATTTAAATAACAAATCCCACAAAACTGATCTTCGGAAAATGGGAGCTATCCTAATCGCCAATTTGTTAACATGTTCTGCTATATGTATTTATGTATATATGTCATGCTCTATAGCTTGGAGGAAATAGAAGAATTTGTAAGTATTACTTCTGCACAGAACTGATAACGTCTGTTTAACTCAAAGAGGGCTATCATACTCGCCTCGGCGTCGGTGTTGGCGTCCCACATTATTTCGGTTTTCTGTGCCAACCAACATTTTTTCAAAGCCATAACAGATATTGCTTTTAACCTTACAGTAATTACCTCCATCAACAGACGAAGAGGTTTTTGTTAGAAATACGGGTCTTTTTCGACTTAATGCTTTGACCAATGGTGAAATCCACTTATTGTCTGGAATACTTATTTGCATCATGACCCCCATCTGTAGGCAAGAGAACGTAACTCTGTCAATGATTCTTTTTGAAAAATCAAGGCCTTTTATATTTTGCTATGTTATATTTCTTCGTTCTCTTTCGACATTAAAGAACTACAGTTAAACTTCGTTCGCTCGAACTCGAAAGGACCGCCGATTTTAGTTCGAGGGATCGGTAGTTCGAGCCATCGAGGTTCGCCATTCATGGGTTGTTATAATGTAGAAACTTGAATATGATACGCAATTTAACCCATGTTTCCCAAAATTAGTGCGTATTATACACCAAGCTTGAACCTCAGACAATATGTTCCAGCATGAAAAATGGTTAAAATCGACGAAATTCAGTAAAATTATTGCATTTGTTTTGACTACCTCCTTTTGGAAGAGCTCTTGGCGAGTGGGTCTAAATGCCGATTTCTGATTCCGGTATACCCTAAGTTCTTAAACGAAAGACATTTCAAAACGTTTTATATCATTGGAAAGATCATAAAACAAAAACTTTATTCACTATAATTTCCAATTACAGTTAGAATAAAAGTTGATAAAATCTCTAACACATAACTTGCACTATTTTTCTTAATGTTCTTAACGGCAACATGCCGTTCTGAAAAATCCGTCACTCATTAAAAATTATATCAATTTCGTGGAAAAAAACCTTAAATTTGTGCCAACTACTACTAATATGTATCAACATTGTAAAAGAAATTTAGATTACCTTTAATTGCTCATTTACCGAGGTGTTAAAACATGCGCCGTTTAACAACGCCGGTCTGTTAATGTCTGATCAAAAGTACAATTGTTTGCCCGATAATTGAGACTGTCACCTTTTATTGTTCGAGCAAAAGGATGTGAATGACAGTGAAATTGATCTGAAGGGACCGCCAGAGAGGTTCGAGAGATCGGGATTCGAGGTTTCGGAGGTGGAACAATATGATTTATATAGAGATTTTGCCGGGACCGTCGACCGAGTTCGAGCGATCGGTTGTATTCGAGCGAATGAAGTTCGAGCGAACGAAGTTTAACTGTATATATATATTCTTACAGAGTCATGGTACATCACAAGTGTACTTAAAATTCTAGAGAATCAACAACGCTTTTGGTCAAAGTCTATTCACCGACCTAAAGTCTATATATTCTATACGTATATACACGAGTTAGAAGCTAGGGATATATCACTTTGTTAACGTGTCAAATGCACAAATAATATGAGGTTATTTAACAGTGTTGAGTACAATACTGAATTCTATTGGACGACAACACTGTTAAATGACCTCTTTATTTCACACCATAATGAAAAATGACCGGAAAACAACATATTTCCGCGCGTTTACCGGTGATAGATAACTTTATCCTTCACTCATCGCTGCGGGACTATGTTTAAGTTAATTGTAAGCAGACATAAAAATCGAAACAGGATTGTAAAATTGTTATTTTTGAAATAAACATAGGGTTGTGGGTATTCATTTTCTTAGTTAGATCGTTTTCTATCCATCTATAGCAGTTTTGAAGTAAAATTCGAGAAAAAGTTGATTTTCATTTTTTCATCCACATCCTGTATTTACACTTTTTTCTTCTTACTTGTGTGAAAATGCGATTAAAACGGTGAGAAAATAAATCTACCATGTCCATTGAGTTGTGGATAAGGGGAGTAACTCCGAGCGACTCAGAAGGGTAAAAAATCGTACGAGTTGTCCAGTCCAATATGGAAAACTGGGCAATATGGATTTTTGGGACTGGAGTCCAATACGAAAAAAATATGGTTTTCTTGGATTGTAGGTTTCTGATGATGCTATTATAGTCTTAAGAAACCGTGAATGCATATCAAATCATACAGTACAATACTGGTTTCTATTTTATCATCATGTGATGTAAACAAAAGTTTTCAATTGGTTAAAAT
Organism: Saxidomus purpurata; assembly: GCA_022818135.1. Lineage (NCBI taxonomy): Eukaryota > Metazoa > Mollusca > Bivalvia > Venerida > Veneridae > Saxidomus > Saxidomus purpurata. The sequence continues at coordinate 13,881,203 of JAFMSR010000015.1, forward strand.
CATACAGGTGTGAAATAATAATCAATATCATTTTTTCTAAAAAATAATAGACCATCGTTTAGCCAAATGAATATAGTTTTCCAAATTCATGTACTTTTTTCTTTCAATTCTTATCCGTTCAACAGCAGCTGAAATGAGAGTGCCGTTTTCGCGGCTGTTATTGGAATTGTCCGACTCGGTTATTATTATATAGTTATATGCGATATATGAACTTTTGCAGAAAAAAAATGAAATGCAAAAAAAGGTAGATATATTCATTTGGCTAAATAATAGTCTAGTATTCAGAAGGAATGACTGATTTTTAGTTGAGAATTTTACACTTTCGCGAAGTGCCTATTTTAATAGATATATCCCCAGCAGTAACCATTGTATATACGTATAATATACATGAGTGCTATGCCACTAAACTAAGTCAACCTGCTATGTCAATTGCATTAAAACGACATGATTCAGTAACATTGAACTTTTTGAAACCTAAAACGATAAAAGTAAACCGCTGACAGTAATTTTCTGTGCATTTCCGTTACATGTCCATGTATTTAACGCTTTATTATGAAACAAATCGTCAGTACATTTCGATATCAAACCAATTATTTAAAAGTACACAAGTAGAAGTATACCATAGTTAGGCCTTGAGAGAAGATCTCCGGCAACCAAGTGCGCTACGGATGAGGGTTCTGAAGTATCCGGAATATGTAATGGTAAATTGAACAACATAATTCCATTGATAACTGAACCAATCAAAGCCAAAATTGCGAGTGAAGCAACAAATCTAAATGAACACTACGAAACACAATGTCGATTTGATTCATAATGATCTTGAAAGTCTCTGCCTCTATTCCAGCTGTAGTTTCGAGCCATGTTGTAACGTCGATTTTGGCGGCGCGGTTCTAAATTGGTCGGGAGAAGATAGGTCGCATCTGGTCCTTGTGAAATTTGATCGCCCGTTGATTCACTTTGTAAATTAGCATTTCCTGATTCAATGTGCATATGTGGGTCAGAGGATGTGACAGTGTCTTGTTCAGTGCCCATTGGCAGCTGACTTCCCACTCGATAACGTTTTAGGTCCATCCGGGAGTTGAGCGACTCTATAACGACAACCAGTAAGTATGAGTTTACAGGCCAGCTGTCTATTTTACAATTATTCCTGGTACGCATTTGATGCGAACGCCTGGGTAAAATATTAGGGGTCGTCTCAAAATGTTCAAAAACTTCTTAAATCGAGTTGACGGTATTTTTTCAGTTTTAAACAAATCTGAGTTCAGTCGCAATGTATTGTATAAACACATTGTTTGAAGCAATTGTCTAACACTTATAATTGAATTAACATTGACTCGTACTATATTACAAGATCTCCACATGTTGCAAATTTATTTGCATAAAAGCAATGAAGTATCTTATGTTTCAATGATTTTAATTTCTCAAGAATTCCAAAGATATGTAAAATCAAATCTGGACGACGATTAAAGGAAAATATTACGCAAGAGATTGTGCTGAAGAAACTTTCATAAGCACGGGACCTGGGTTAAAACGACGCAGTATTATTGTAGCTGATTTGTGCCATTGGCCCACGACCCCGCCGAGCAAAAACACGAGATCTAGACGTAAAAATGGCGAGGGTGCGAAACGAAAAATCGCTTATTAGCGTGTGGGCTTGTGACGAAAACGTTATAATTAGTGTGATTTGTTCTGCGCCCTCATGCTAATGCTAGGTTTCGCCAAGCTCCCTCGCCATTGTTAATTTTTGATTCTCATGTTTTCGTTCTGCGAGGTCGCGACGCCAAATGGCACAAATCAGCCTCCATATGCATTAGCCACCATACATTATACCCTTCATATTGTTAAACATGGAATATCTAAAAATCCATGTAACTGTTTTGGAGTAATTTATCGCTAAGTAAACCTGATTTTATTGTGACAAACAAACAATATTCGCTATTTGACTTTGCATAAATAAAGTACGCAGACTACTAGTAACTGTTGAATGATTTTGAGATGATCCCTAAAACAAGAAAATTATAACTTAACAGTTATATGAGACGATTACTGTATTACATTACAGTGTACAGAATAATGGCCACGGCTGTACTTCAACAGGCTAAGCATATCTCCCGATTGGGGTATATACCTTTCAAATAAAACCTGAAAACCAAGCGAAATTGACCGATTAACGGAATATCAACATTTTCAAACTTTTGACACTTGTTTTTGTACTGATAAATTACGGCTTTCGGATAATTTGCGGGTTTTCCCCGAGGTATACAGGTCTTAATTAAATATTCAAATTAGACTGTTTTCCGGCGTTTTTAATCATTTCTAAAGCGAAATAAATCGGCACCATTCTTGGGCTGATTTAGCGCTTCATAAATATTCATTAGATTCATTCAAGGGACGCAACTCTAATTGGTTTTGCATTGCTAATGTAGGTCATCACCGTGGTCGCTATTATAAAGCCCAACAATCGTTAATACAAACAGGCTATACTCTGTAGCCACAACGCTATCAATATATCAATAATATAGTTTCTTCGGCCATTCATAAAAATACAACAACTCGCCTAAGAAGATCTATAGAACGAATTCTAGTGGAATTTCGGTTCCAATATGGCGACTGTTCCACAGCAAAATGCATCGAACAAATAAAATAGAAACACGCATGCGCTACACTGACGTCATTATATCAGTGCTACAGCATTGTAACTGCTTCTATTACCTTATCCACATAACGCTTTGTTGCATCGAACTAAAGTTTAAAGGTCATTTTGTCCGTTTTAGTAATACAAAAGACGTATATTCATAGTAATTAATGTTAATAAATATCCAAAAATAACTTTCATCTCGATAACTGCTAATATGTTGTTCACCTTCGCTTCGGTCATCATGTAAGCGCGGTTAGCTCAATTGGTCTCAACGGGACTTGTACTCTCAAGGTAGCGGATTCGATTCCAGGGGCTTACCAGATAAAATTACTAACGGTCTTTTAGATGAGACTTAAACCGAGGTCCCATGTATGGGTACTATACACTGATCTGGCATGTTAAAGAACCAAGGGTGTCTCTGGAATTGGGACGCTTTCTGTATCTGCACTATCCTCCGAAACCTTAAATAACTTACCTAGAGGCGTTGGTTATG
>JAFMSR010000015.1:13884833-13953676 GCA_022818135.1 Saxidomus purpurata
GAACTTTGGCTAGATTTGTTATGTTAGTCAGTGGGAAACACATTATGAGTATCGGACCCCACAGTGTAAGGTTCCTACTTCCGGACCTCACACATTTAGCACACTTATACCTGATTTGCTGTGACCAAGGGGAAGTAACCCGCGGCGAGTAGAATCATTTACAACATTATTACTTATTTAGGAAAAACATGCGTTCGAATTCAAATTTCTAGAACAGAAATGATTCATTCGATTTCAGCAAAACAAAAAAATTAAACTATATATTACACCATTATAATAAGAGTAGTATTTAGCTTATTTCCATATACCTACCCTGACCACATTCGAAACACCAACTTTCGAAAAACCAAAAACACTCACTTCGGATACGTACGTATTTCGGCACATAATTCCAATCCATTTCTTGCGCTCACAAATTTTCTAATATGTTCCCACATATATGTTTTCAATTATTTTCAAATTAATTTTATGTGCACTATTTTGTTCCTCTATCGCTTTGCTTAGTATTTATCATTTATACGACTTGGCACACAGTAAACTATATTCTTTAAATACTCTTCATCTTTTTGTTATTCTTTATCTTAAATGCTAGGAAATATATGAATCCATATCCTTTTTGCCATGTTGTGGGTTTTTTCACTTTTGCTTTTGTGTTAATAGTTACAATACAAACTTGACACAATACGCGTATTTTGCCAAAAAGTCTGACTACAGGGAAGGGTACGTCGTTTCTAATGTAGAAATAACTTGTGGCCCAACCCTTTAGCTTTGTTGGAACAATATATTACTAGAACAAATTAACCTGGTCCTGCTGACCTCTATTAGCATAATTTCACTGTCGATTTATTTCCTTTGCGTGTATTTATCTTCGGTTTTCATTTTACGGATGTTAGTTACGTGGTAAGCTGTTTAAAATAATTAACAAATGTCTTTAGCTCTGTAAATACTAGCTCAGTTGGTAGGAAACTTGTTCTTTAATAATTCCAATCTGTACCTCGAGCGTTGGAGTCCTGGCTACGTCGGTGATATTATTTTCTTCTTGGTTTGGCCCATTAAATGTTTTAAACCTTTTATATTTCAGGGATATATTAATACTTGATCTTATTTATATTTCAGCATTTTAATATTTCTCAAAGATAAACACAAACAACGTGAGTCTCGTGCTATCCGTGATCGGCTGCATTCGCTGTACATATTGAGAACCAGATGATTAAAAAAAAGCATTACAACAGTTTACGTGATTCGAACATTTGTATTTCTAGTTAAGAAGTCTGCATACTTACCACTTCGCTACTGCGGTCAATATTTTTCTAGTTGTCATTTATGATACGTATTACGAATTACAGACCTGTAGCGGGTTAGGTCTATTGAGAACTTGATATGACAGAGCGATAGTTTGTGAATGGTCAAGGTAGGTGGTGATTTATGGTTTACAGCTGAGAAAACAGCAAAATGGAGCCGTTTCTTTATAAGGAGCACTCGAGTTAGTTGGCTGCCTGTCTGGCAGGCTTATATATTAACAAGTTTTAACATTTCAAGCAAAGTCACGACTGTAAACAGGTGGCCATCTAATCACCGTGTCTATGGTATAAACTATTTAGGATCAAGTCTCAGCCAGCTGCTGGCTGCTTTCCTATGTGAATTATACGGGGGTATCAATCATCATCGAGCTCATGTCTGCACTTGGAATCGAACCAGCAATCCTAGTGGCTATATCACTGCTACTCAGAAGTTTAAACTGATATATAGTTTCTAGAATGTAATTATGCTTGCTTCCGATAGTAATACAACAGCGACAAAAGTTGCCGTTTTATAAGTTTCATATACGATGGTTTTTCTTTTGTTTTCTATTTTAAACGACCTTCTTTAGTTTTTACTAATTTATTTTAGCTCGATTAAGAAGAAAGCATGTAGCTTATCGAGTCACTCTCCCGCAAACCGAATTATGTTCTTTAACTTGGTTTATATAGAGAAATGCCAAACGATGTCGCGCATTACATAATACAAAATGCGAAATCCGTGACATATTTATGAACCATTATCTAAGACGATAACTGCTTGCTTGTGTGATGATCCAAATACATTTCACTGAGCTAAGAAAGCACAAGAACTTTTACGAGTTGCGAAATAACTGCATAGTTTTGGTAATTATAGTCAGTATTAAAATACATGATCTTCTCCCCTAAAAAACATTTGTTTGGCCTAAAATATTGATGCTGAATGGCACCCCCCCCCAACCTCTTTTTGGGGCACTTTTAGTGGTCGGTCACCGATCAAAAATGTCAGTATTTTAGAGTGCCAAAGATTTCAATTGAAATTTATATCTGTCATATATCATTGAGCGACGATTTAAAAGAAATTTTCATGTACTTATGCATCCACTTAGTCTCAGCCATTTAGTAATCAAACACATAGTGTAGCTCCGCATGTTCCCCTAGACAAAACAGCCTGCTTCCGGTTCTCTTCTATTTAGCATACTCGTACGACAACTTTGATGCGGATCACACCAACCCGCTTCACACCCATTCTACTTTATGCTGATGACACAGGAATATTTAGCGATAATCCAGATGACCTTCAAAACCGTGCATGAAATTCATCATAGTCAAAAACTACGTGTGGAATGCCAGTAGAAATTGTAAATGACATTTCAGGTTTAATTCGGAAGATTCGGGTAAAAACTTAGTCTAAATATAAAAAATAACGCGACAAATTATTATCTTACTATATTTGCTAATTATCTTACTATAGTTAATCTGCATGACTGGTGACACAGATGATAACCTTGATTTTTTCTAAGTTCAGTTAAATTTCCGATTTGTCATCATCTGCTCTATCATCATACATGTTCCTTGATAAAATTGGTCCATAGTTTTTGCCATATTCAGCATGTGGCTTTTGATTACAGATTGGATTTCAGTGATTCAGTGATGGATTCTCGCATATACGAGGAAAATGGTAGGAAAATACTTCAGTTGTAATATCTATAATATTTTCGTTGCTTTGTTTATTACAGCCTTCTAAGTTGAGTGGTTAAAGTCAAATCAGTTTCACCTTTTTTTACCGCCGTGTGTTCGAGTCAGGCTGCCGACCATGTGTCTTCATGTAAGAAAGTTGGCAGTTTCTTCCGACGGATATGGGGTGTAGTGAAATGTTTCAACTGATGACCAAATCGTATCGTATATTAGGGTTTTATCGTTGGTATCAGTTTCCCACATGACCAAAACCTCTAGCAGAGGTTAGTTATTTAAGGTTTCGGAGGATAGTGCAAGATACAGAGAGCGTCCCAATTCCAGAGACACCCTTAGTTCTTTAACATGCCAGGTCAGTGTATAGCACCAATACATGGGACCTCGGTTTAAGTCTCATCTGAAAGACTGTTAGTAATTTTAGCTGGTAAGCCCCTGGAATCGAACCCGCTACCTCGAGATTACAAGTCTCGTGCTCTACCAGCTGACATGATGACCGAAGCGAAGGTGAACAACTTGTTTGGGGGGGGGGGGGGGGGGGGGGGGGGGGGGGGTTTTTTTTTTTTTTTTTTTTTTTTTTTTTTTATATTAGCAGTTATTTTAGGGAGCATCTCAAACAATTTAACAGTTACTAGTAGTCTGCGTACTTAATTTATGCAAAGTCAATACATTACGATAGCGAATATTGTTTGTTTGTCACAATAAAATCAGGTTTACTTAGCGATAAATTACTCCAAAACAGTTACATGGATTTTTAGATATTCCATGTTTAACAATATGAAGGGTATAATGTATGGTGGCTAATGCATATTGAGGCTGATTTGTGCCATTACGCGTCGCGACCTCGCAGAACGAAAACATGAGAATCAAAAATTTACAATGGCGAGGGCGCTGGGCGAAACCTCGCATTAGCATGAGGGCGCAGAACAAATCACACTAATTATAACGTTTTCGTCACAAGCCCACACGCTAATAAGCGATTTTTCGTTCCGCACCCTCGCCATTTTTTACGTCTAAATCTCGTGTTTTTGCTCGGCGGGGTCGTGGGCCAATGGCACAAATCAGCTACAATAATACTGCGTCGTTTTCACCCAGTTCGCGTGCTTATGAAAGTTTCTTCAGCACAATCTCTTGCGTAACATTTTCCATAAATCGTCGTCCAGATTTGATTTTACATATCTTTTGTGCTGGAAGAAACCTGTTCTTAAGAAATTAAGATCTTTGAAACATATTAAGATACTTCATTGCTTTTATGCAAATAAATTTACAACATGTGGAGATCTTGTAATATAGTACGAGTCAATGTTAATTCAATTATAAGTGTTAGATAATTGCTTCAAACAATGTTTTTATACAATACATTGCGACTGAACTCAGATTTGCTTAAAACTGAAAAAATACCATCAACTCGATTTAAGAAGTTTTTTAACATTATGAGACGACCCCTAATAGTTTACCTGGCGTTCGCATCAAATGCGTACCAGGAATAATTGTAAAATAGACAGCTGGCCTGTAAACTCATACTTACTTGTTGTCGTTATAGAGTCGCTCAACTCCCAGACGGACCTAAAACGTTATCGAGTGGGAAATCAGCTGCCAATGGGCACTGAACAAGACACTGTCACATCCTCTGACCCATATATGCACATTGAATCAGGAAATGCTAATTTACTAAGTGAATCAACGGGCGATCAAATTCCACAAGGACCATATGCGACTTATCTTCTCCCGACCAATTTAGAGCCGCGCCGCCAAAATCGACGTTACAACATGGCTCGAAACTACAGCTGGAACAGAGACGGAGACTTTCCAGATCATTATGAATCAAATCGACATTGTGTTCCGAAGTGTTCATTTAGATTTGTTGCTGCACTCGCAATTTTGGCTTTGATTGGTTCAGTTATCAGTGGGATTATGTTGTTCAATTTACCATCACATGTTAAGGATACTTCGGAACCCTCATCCGTAGCGCACTTGGTTGCCGGAGATCTTCTCCCAAGGCCTAACTATGGTATACTTCTACTTGTGTAGTTTTAAATATTTGGTTTAATACCGAAATGTACTCTGTAAATACATGGACATTTAACGGAAATGCACAAACAATTACCGTCAGCGGTTTACTTTTGTCGTTTTAGGTTTCAAAAAGTTCAATGTTACTGAATCATGTCGTTTTAATGCAATTGGCATAGCTGGTTGACTTAGTTTAGTGGCATAGCACTCATATATATTATACGTATATACAAGGGTTACTGCTGTGGATATATCTATTAAAATAGGCACTTCGTGAAAGTGTAAAATTCTCAACTAAAAATCAGTCATTCCTTCTGAATACTACACTATTATTTAGCCAAATGAATATATCTCCCTCTTTTTGCATTTCATTATTTTTTCAGCAAAAGTTCATATATCGCAAAAACTTCTGTTTGCGAGCTGAGTCAGACAATCCCAATAACAGCCGCGGAAACATTAATGAAATGACACTCTCATTTCAGCTGTTGTTAAACGAATAAGAAGTGAAAGAAAAAAGAATATGAATTTGGAAAACTATATTCATTTGGCTAAACGATGGTCTATTATTTTTTAGAAAAAATGATATTGATTATTATTTGTGCATTTGACACGTTAGCAATGTGATATATCCCAAGCTTCTAACTCGTGTATATACGTATAGAATATATAGGCTTTATGTCGGTGAATAGACTTTGACCAAAACGTTGTTGATTCTCTAGAACTTAAAGTACACTTATGATGTACCATGACTCTGTAAGAATATATAGAGTTCTTTAATGTCGAAAGAGAACGAAGAAATATAACATAGCAAAATATATATACAAATCCTTTGGTGCTAAGAAAAAATTCTCTTGAAATTCATGTTTATAGAATGTTATTTAACTGTTCGCTGTATTGTTTATATGTTGATATATAGTTTTCTTTACGCGAAATGCGGCGGCTAAAGTAATGCTATGTGCTGAATGCCAATAAATTTAAAACCATTCTCATTTTAAGGGAAAGAAGCTTTTCAACGAATAGGACCCTGGAAAGAAAAATAAAACGGAGCAGTAGAAATCAACCTCATAGAAGTGCCGGGACCTGGTCTGTACTATGTTTATAGCCAAGTTGGCTTTCTAGTACGTTACGACGACAAGAAAAGCTCCATACTGCCATCATTATCACACATTGTTTATCGCCACAACGTCAAGCTCCCTAATGATGGGAACGATAAGCTTTTGACAAGTATTTTAGCTCAGTGCTCGGAGAAGAAATATTATGGACAGTACACGAGCTATGTAGGAGCAGCCGTAGAGCTGCAGAAAGGCGACCGACTATATGTTAATGTTTCGCACATGCAGGATGTTATCATGAACACTTCGAGAACCTATTTAGGTTTTTTTAAACTAAACTAAAGTAGGTGAAGAGTGATTTGGTTTAAAAACAATAAACGTACAAGCAGTTTTTACAGTCTGTTCTAACATGGCTTGATTTGTCTGTCGGTAAAACAAAGAAGGATAATAAGCATTGTAAATTGTGCAATAAACGTCGTTTTGATGTGCGGACAATATGACGAAAAATATTACATTGTTTTAGTCACCGTGATGACGTAGAGTAAATGTCCTTCTTTTATCTGCTTATTCACATTTTTGTAAGATTTGGAGGACGTCCTACAGGCGTCTTCTGCTAATTATAACAGACTTACATACATGCTGCTTTGTTTTCAATTGTTCAGTGTGGTTTTAAGCGTAAAATGTAATTGTAGCAATATATTTTTAGGAAAATAAATGAATGAAAGAAGAGAATTTGCTCAAATTTTCCCTGTATATTGAAATGTTTAATTTTGCTACTTTCTAAGCCGCTGCAGATGTCATTGCCAATAGATGTAATGGATAACGCACGAGAAATGCGTGATTTTCATGCGCCGAAGCGGTCAATTCGCAACATGGATTCAGATGGTTACGAGACGAAAAGCTTTACAGTAGACCTCTATGAAGAGAAAAGTAAGATGTTTTGTTTTGTATGCCCCAACTTGGGGGCATATAGATTTTCTCTTATCCGTCAGTCCATCCGTACGTTCATTGTGACATAAACTGTTCCTTTACTAATCGACCTTGAGTCCCCAAATTGCATACAAATGTGTATTGGGATTAGAAGGTTTGCACCTGGGTTTGAGTTTGACATAGTAAAAAAAGACAAGTTTGTGGCACGCACTTGACATAGAGTCACCAATCTTTACACAAATGTTCATCGGGATGAGAGGTTGTGTATCTAGGTTTTACAGTAGTTTTATATCGGACAAGCAACACCAGGGTTGACTCAGTCAAAATTAATGCATTCTGTATGGCAAGTGTTCTTTAACTAATTGACACAGAGTCCCAAAAATGTTTATAGAGTTGAGACGGTGTGCACCTGGTTTATATAAATCTACGGAATCTTACACCAGGCCGGATAAAAAGTTTATGAAAATCTGACCAATTGTTTTGTGACCAAGGTGGACAGTTGGGCATCCATGTCCAATGGTCACAGTTCTAGTTACTGATTTCATTTGTTTTCATTTACATAGTTATATTTTTATTCCCTGCTGTTGCAATGAGCTGAGTCCCAACACTCCATAGGGTGCATAGTAAACGAACTTCTGTCGGTTTGTCCGTATGTCTGTGCGTGCGTGAGAACTTCCATTCGTATTAACTAGTATTAATTTTGGTGATAATTGTTAAGCTGTCTGTGGTATTTAGTCTGTGACATGCTATAAGATGTGATAGTTCTGTGCTATTACGTCTTTGAAAGTATATGGTTAATTTTATGTATGCTGTTTGACGTATAGATGGAAGTAAATCTATCTACCTACCTACATACCTACCTATCTAGCAGCATGATATTATATTCGGTGTTAGCGTCTATCTTTAGTAGAATCAAGCACCGTAACAGTAACAGCAACGACCGTATAAGGGGTACTATTCTATGCATTTCAGATATCAATAAGCTTATATATCATAAGAGGTGACATCTCGACAAACATGCCAACCGATATGCAATACGGTGAAACTACCTTTTGAACTGTGTGCACGACATTGTACATCCGATATATACACGCTACAGAAATTGTAATACAAAGCACTAATTTTTATGACAGCCATGGTAATGACAATTAACGAAAGATAGTTGTAATGACAAACTCAAAGTTTTGAAGATCAATAATTACTCGTACATGTATATTTATTTTAGACTGAACATGACGCGATGTACTATAAAGATTCCACATTTGCTTACAAGAAATTCCTGACATATGTCCAGAATGCATGTCTTGAAGGCATTGAAACGCACAGTGGTACCAATCATTTGAAAACAATACATGCCGTTTGCTTAGAGAGAGTGCAAAATCAATTGCATTTAGCTCATCTGGTAATGTGAGCTTTTAGGATCCCACTGTGTCCGGTCTATCTTTTTTTGCAGGCCCGGAGCAGTTTGTGTGTATCGTCATAGATTTTTCAGTTTCCTGCCTCTTTTTTAAAACCTGACCTACTCAGAGGGTCATTATTTTACACAGACTTATGTAAAATCTTCCTCTCCATAAAAGCAAGGGTTAGAGTTTGGTCTAGTTTGTACACAAACAGCTATCGTGGAAAACAAACAGCTAGAGGCTTCATTTGTTAACTGTGCAAAGGTAAAATGATCTTTAAGCGATGTATTGTAATTTTGACATGCTGTAATACCATTAATTTTCGTAGCGCATTAATGTTCGTGATTAATCCACGAATTTAATATTCCCATGAAATAATCTACTTATATTTCATTTTCTATATAAAGAAGCTAAATATCCACGAAATTGCATTTTATGAAAAATCCACAAAAATGAATGCCGACGAGTTTTCATGTGTTCACGATATTCATATATGAACTACTTATATAATACCCATGCACCGGTAAACATTATTACCCAGTCCACTATTTTCATTCATGAATTTCATTGTTATTCATGAATTTCATTGTTTCTGCATTCATTTCCTTTCTCCTTTCTTTTCAGTATTATGTGCAAAGCAACAAGAAGTAGTCCTGACAACAGAAACTCCACCCCTGCTATCACGAAACTCAAGTCGTAACTGCTTGTGCTGTCAAACAACATACCTAAAAGAGATAAGAAAGTTCTATGTTATACCAAATTTACTGAAATGTATTTTTTTAAATTTAATTAGATCAACAGGTTGGAAACTGGTTAGAATTAATCACCGGCAAAAAAGAAATCTTCGTTATACAAATCTTGAAAAAAAAGAAGCTAGGGTGTTGCTCTCAGTGTCTCAGTCTATTAAGATACATTTTGTAATTGAAATATAAGTGAATCATCCTGTATGTTATTATGACTGTTTACTGTGACCGATAACCATAAAATCACGTTCATCAACAAACGAACTGACGGCAAAATGAACCTCAAAACTTATTAACCAACGAATCCAGCAAGAAAGCAAACAGTGAAAAAAGTGCAATTTTTTTTATAAATTCGGAATGCGATTATTTATTTTTATTTTTCGCGAGTGCCCTACACTTTTAATGGAAACATTTTGCGAAGGATTCATTTCACATGTATATTATTAGAGAATTTAATGTGGCTATACCATGTGACTTTTTGGAAAAGTTCACACGTCCGAAACACGGAAATATCGGCAACAGAACTCCTATTGACGAATGCTTTGCACTTTGTTTCATCAAAATCTGTCACACAAAAGCTGGAATTCTTACTCTGAATTGAGTGTTTCGGACTTGTGAACGTTTCCAAAAAACACATTGTACAGCCACAGTACTTTTTCTAGTCTGGTTCCCTGTTGTACTGGCATGCTGTACAGAACGTCAGACAAATATCAATAATGGCGGCGCCCAGCGGTAGCTCAAAAGTATACATGTGCGTTTTAAGTGATTCTTCCTCAGAAGAAGTTTGGCCTATACCAGAGTGTTAAAACGGCCATGAGAAGGCTGAGATGAAACCTAACTAAACCAAAGTATAATATTTATATAGTGAAAATGACAAAAAGTTGATCATTCAAAACTGATATGTTTATTTCAAATAGTTTTTGACAGAATCTTAAGTGGCGAAAGGTATCTTGAATTCTCAATCTGCGAAAGTTGTAAACATTGAAAAAGTAGGATCAGTAAGTATACTATATTTCGGACAACTTACTTCAAGAAGTCATTGCGGTTATGAGTCATTTATTTTTATATTTTAGCCGCACAAATCGAGCTTTAAAATGTTCAAATGTAAAGCTGAAACAGAAAAATATTAACAGAAAAAAGTAAGCGGCCTTAGTTTGATTTGAACCTCACCTGTGAAGTTGGAGACTAAGTGACATAACCACTGGGCCATGGAGGATTATTGAATACTAAGGGCTTAAATAATACATCAATAAGTACAATGTACATAAAACATCCCTGCTGACATAAATGTCAACGAATATCTACCATGTCAGGCTACATTTCTTATTATCGTTTATCGGACAATCAAAGATTGATAGCAGTTTACATTGGGCTTGTATTATCAAATCTCATATCGCAAGGTTTTTTGAATGATCGATTCCTACATACAAAACCCCATTAATTGATGTAAAAACATGTTTGTGTGGCATTATTGAGCTTTGCCTGACCCATACCGTTTGGGTAGGGGCAGGTAACACCAGACAATAATTTTTCTTTCTCCAATTTTATATTCGTGAATACATCTGTCTGTTTTCAAATCGCGAAATTTCCGTCACTTGATACTCAACCAATTTATAGTAATTAATTATCTGTATTAGTGCTCACCACCAAAAGGTGCTGCCATTATAGCGCCTATCCCAGTACTAAGCATCATAAATCCATATGCTTTTGAGATCATTTTCACACCAAAAACATCTGCAAGAACCACTGGATATAATACGACGAATCCCCCTACAAACGTAGTAAAAGTGACACATTCAGTATGTTTTAAAAGTCGACGTAGAAATAATTGTTTGATTCTTAGAAAATGTTTGGGAATTTGATAGAAACAAATTGTTATATGCCTAACTTAAAACTTGAAATAAACAGGGATTTATCTTACTTGATGTGTAAAACAATGATCCGCTTTTAACGGGTTATTAGTTGCGACTACATTCCCGTTGTAATGTTTAACAAAATTTTGCTATATGTTTTGTTATCATGGTTTAATCAGCGTATTACTATTCATTTGATGATGGTGATGATGATGATGATGATGATGTTGATGATGATGATGATCCATTAATATTATCATCAACATTCCATACCAACAAGAAATCCATAGAAACACGAGTATAACATCTTCATAGCAAACTTCCTGAGACAGAAAGAGAATCCTGTTGACAGACTTGTCTGAAATAAAATGACTTCTAGTAAAACCATTCTGTTGACAAAATGTATATCACCTATTAATCCTACACAAACACGACTTACTGTGTTGCTTATTCCTGAAATAAGATCATAAAACAATGTGTTAGACAAATAGCTAGTGCATACGCAAGTGGGTAAAATGTTACTCTGACGCCATACATGATTTCATTCACAAATCTATCATACGGTGAATTCCGAAGTTAGTCGGAAAAAACACGAATGTAATGAAGTTACAGTCCAACATTTCCACAACAACACCAAAGGGAATATCAATTTTTGTTTGGTGTGGAGAGGTTGTTGCTCTGGGCAGGTAAATTTGTTCAGATATAACAGCTTTGGGAAATAAAACATCTGTCTTTGTAGAGAGGTTTTTGCTCTTCGGAGGTGTTGTTTAGAGAGCTGCATAAGAAGTATTATCTATGTATTACATGTAATATATATAATCAAAGTTCTTATTATATTAATATAATCAAAATTCAACACGTGCCTATAGCGGATATCAGCCAGCTTGTTTCGTCCTTTGACATTCCAATTCCAATACCCTGGTCTGGCAAAAAGCTAACGGGGATTATGAATGCTAGCTCGTACATGACAGTTGATAAAAGGAAAAGCCAACATCGAACATCTTTTAGAAGATTCAAACTGAACAATGAGTCGCAAAATCTAATTAATCCAAAAGTTTGGTCTTTCCTATCGCTATTTAACGGAATATTATTATCTATAAAAGTATTGTTTTCTTTGCTTTTATCTTCGTTATCATTAATGTCTTCTGCTGACATTTCACCGCTTTGATTATGTGTAGGTTCATGAGCATCAATTTCCTCTTCTTTACCAGAATATTCTTCAAACGTTTGAGAAGGTGCATCATTTGTTTCAAGTGATTTGCGGTTTCCTACGGATTCTGGTTGTTTCAAAAGCAGCCCACATACAGCACAGTTCATGACAATCCCAGCTTCTATCAAGAGTGTCCCCCTCCAGCCATAATGGTTGATAAGAAATCGTGAAAGATGACTGATACAGAAACTTCCTACACCTGTTATTGTACATTTTAGTGGTAACTGTTTAAATACTTTATATTTGTGACCGCTTATATGTATATGGTTTTAAAAAATGCAATTCTTAAAGTGACATTATGCGCATCTTACTGCACATCGTGTATTTTTGGTGACAGTTTTATAAAAGCAATTTTCGGTTACTGTGCATTTAAATGTGTTAAACTAATGATAATTCCGCATAAGTATTTGAAGTTGGTGCTTTAGAAATAAAAAAATTGAACTAATGAAATAATAGTTCCTTTCTTTGCAGTGATCTCCCATGTGTTATTGTTTTTGTTTGTAGAGATGTCGGCAGTGGAAGGGAAGCAACTCCTCCCAGTCAAAATAGGAAAAGTAATATTTGGAAAGTTATTATTTCGTACTGGTAGCAGGAAGAGTTTGGTGTCTTGGGTTAAAAGCTATCATTTCCTCTAACCTTTTTATACACACCTATTTCAGCTGGATTTTTACTTGAAAAAAATGTGCATAATTCCACTTTAAATGGAGACTGTATAAGCAGGAGCCGCTAAAAGTGATTGCGACGGTAAAAGTATAGACTATAATTCGATGAAAACACACAATGCATGTCAATGGGTTATTATAAAAATATGAAAAAAGGCATTTACACATGAGCATGTAGTTCAAAATCTGATAAATAATGATCATAATTAATATTTAACTGATATATCAATATCATATGTACATAATTTGACATTAGAAAAAATATCTACGTGATATGAACTAATTTCATACAAAAACAAGAGTTTCATTCAATAAAATACGAAACTAAATGTTTTATAGTATTTACCTGAACCGCAAGCCGCTACACCAAGTGCTTTAGAACGATGTTTTTCGAAGTGTTGTAACACACAAATGCTTGATGGTATATACACAAGTCCAAATCCCAAACCTTTAAAGAAATCCATTGGGGACTGCAAAAATGCTAATCAAACGCATGCGAAAATAACAAGACCCTGTAGATATTTCTGGAATAATTTTAATGATGCATAAAAGCAAACAGTTTATATATTTTTTGAAAATATGAATTTTGGAAAACATATTTCGTCTAATGTGTCTTTGTTACGAATCATTGCATCGTGGCAATACTTCAAGCTCAAAAATCTGCAATGCATGACCAGCAATGTCTCGTGTAAGCGCAAAACATTATTACATCTGGTGTAAAACAGCGACGCCTCTGGCCTGGGTAAGTGCAAATCTGAAACACCATGCTCGGATAAGTGCAAAACAGCGACGCCTCTGGCCTGGACAAGTGTAAATCTGCAACACCATGCATGGCTTGGATAAGTGCAAAACAGCCACGCCACTGGCCTTCATAAGTGCAAATCTGCAACACCACTGGCTGGGACAACAACACCGATTCAGGCTCTGATAATCCAATACAGCAATGCTCGGATTAGTACAAAACAGCAACACAATTGGTACGAAAATCTGCAATACGGCAATACCTCTATTTCAGATATATACAAAACAGCAACATAATTATCCACCTCAGATAAAAGCAATACAGCGATGCCTTTTACTAGGAATACTGCAAAAGTAACATTTATAGCTCGGAATTCCGCAAAACAGCTACCCGTCTGTCTCGGAAATCTGCTACATAACTACGGCTTTGGCCTGATAATCTGCAGTACAGTAATGTTTCTGTCCCGAATGACAACAATACAGTAACGCGTGACTCTGGTAAGTGCAGTACAACGACATAATTGGTTTGGCTTGGCTATTAGCAGTTCCACATTCCACCCAGCACCAAGCCATCTGTCTCGACTAACTACAAGAGAGAGAGACGCGTTTGTTTCTGTTAACTGCAATACAGCCACAACTATGGTTATAATAACTGTAGTACAGAAACGCTTCAACCGATTATTGTAATGTGAAGATTGTTGGCGCCGCCGATGACGGCGGCGGCCTATTATGGAATAGTTTTTCCGGAAGTACATGGTAGGAGCGGTTATTAGAATGCGAAGAAAAATGGTTTTAACTGTATGCTAAAATAATACGAAATAGACATTAAAATATTGATTATACACATTTCCTTCATGAAAACGTAATTGATTAATTGTAATGTTCCTTTTCATATCTTTTTAGAAAAATACGAAAACATAAAACGTAAAACAACTTCCCCTTATCGGTTTAGCAAAATTATAAATCAGCTTATTTTTTACCACGTGCTTTAAAGTCAGTCTCCGTGGTGTAGTGGGTAAGCTGATGACCGCCTAATTTTACGAGTGGAGTTTAAATCCCGGTCAAACCCAATTTTTAAAAAATTTTTCTTCCGTTTTTTCTTCAGCTTTAAAAACCACCATGATTTTAAATGTTTTCTGCAAATATTCATAAAATTTTTCATTCAAATCAAACTAATAATGATTGCTTATCAAAAAGCTAATTTTAGCTATTTAACGCCACACATGTACAAAACTATTTTCGGCGCCCTTTGATGCTTTGCATCAATGGTATTCTTGTTATGTACTTTCCTGCTTGAACAACTTTCAACGCCAGATAACGTAAGTTTCTGCGTTCAGCGTACATTTTCCAGGTGTCTACATATGCTGGTTTGTTGGTCAAAGTGATCCCACAAAGTCTCTAAAGGGTCGAAATCGGGAATTCTCTGCAGCAAGTCTAGGTCTTCACATCATGCTACGGTAATCGTCATTGGGATGCACTGGCTTTTGCATGACATCAAATTTATCCATCGGTTTGGTTTATACGTATGACCTTGACCGTTGGCAAATTTTCTTCATAATTAAAACAAATCAGTTCGGCTACCTTAATAGGCTGCTTTCAAGTTGTAAGTGAGTTGAAATCGAGAATAAGATCACTCTGTACGTAAAAATTCAAGAAAGAAAAAAACTTGCTCTTATCTACGTTTGTAAGTGTAAATATAGAGACTAAAAATACATGTTTTATTTTCATTGATAGCGAAATTTATACATGATTCTGTGCAATAAGCACACAAATGCCCCCAATGAGTTTAATTGAATATGCTTTGACAGAAATTCCCAATGAATGTGACTGTAACAATACAAAGATCATGTATATTGTGTTAGGTCAACAACCGTTATCTTTAAATGGGTAAATTTATGCATAATCATGCACGAAACAGTAAGTCTATCAGCTGACGACGTTGACAATTAAAATGTTTGAATTATATAGGTCGCTCCAGCACTGAAGAGTAAATTGTGCATACTCTTGTATATATTCCTCTCGTTAGGTTCGTCCTTAGTCAAGGAACATTACTACAAATGTGCCTCGGTCCTGTTACTATATGTGTAATCGGTACCAGTGGTGAACACTTGTGACTCTTTCTCGCATTGATAAAAGGTTCCATTACATTATTAGGCTGTGTATATCGAAAGTGTTTAATCTGGGTTGACATGGTTTGTTTCGCATTCGAGCTGACACGAATGATCAGCAAAACAATGAATGGTTTTCCAGAGCCTATTCTATCTTAACCTAAATTTATTTTGTAAATGCACATGAACTCTTTAAAACCTGTCACAAAATCATTTTAAGTTTGCAAAACAACACAAAATAGTAAGTACCACCAAGGAAACCATATGTCACTGTCAAATACAGTATGCTGTCTGCGAATGCACTGATAACGAAGCCAATACTTGCCACTATGGAGCCAGCAACAGCTACAACACGATGCCCATATCTTTCACACAAAGCGCTGATCAATGGGCCTGAAATTAAACCAAGTTATCTAATAATTAAAAAATAATTAGCAGTATGACGAAGATCAAACAAACACAGTTTTTGAATTCCAAAAAAAAATCAATAAAAATCTCCTACCTGTCTATTATTACTTTATGTGAGAATAGGTTATACGTCTATATTACATGAGTAAGCAAATTTATTACATGGAAAAATAAGAGACATTTATGGCAGCCAGTGCATCACATTACCATGTTATAGAAAACAGGTGTATCAAGTATTTAGAAAATCGGTCCGTACACGAAAAATTTACTGGAGTAAAAACTGAAATGTAAGCGGCTAAAAACTGTGAATAACACATTTGTTAGCCCATGACAGGCATATGACTGGAAAAAAACTAGCAATGCATGCGATAGCCGATACATATTCGTGGCAATTTGCAAAACTTTTACATTTCAGTTTCATTTTGCATATGCCCAAATAAACCATGACTACATCAAAGACATTTTAGTTATTTTTCTTCAACTACTAAACATTTGAAAAAACACTAATTTTGACAGGGTGAACAGGCATACCATTTCAAAATACAAGCATCTCATTCAATTAATATCTTATTACCAGCAAGATGCTTTGTACACAGCATTACAGATATAATAAATGCGGTCTTCGCTCTGTCCTCTTGAAATTGTTTCAGTAACTCCACCATCAATATTCCAAAAGTATACGGTAGTCCATCTGTTATAAATCTTATCATGAAGGCAGATGCAACAACTACCCAGCCATATTTAGTGTCCGTCTTCATATTATATTCTCTCTTTTTTTTAACACTCATCTGATCACAAAATCTTGTTCTTGCCAAAATCCTGGTTAGTTTCTAGAATTCAAACTTTGAATTTCCTTAATTGATTTAGGCATACCTTTTACTTTATTAGGCGATTTGTCGTAAATATAAACAAATGTAAACGCCTTTTTATGTCACCATCTACACCGTAGTAGCTTTGCCTCATAAAAGCTATTGTCTTGTACATGGACTGTATTTTAGCATGTTATAGTCGGCATAAATACAAATGTATGCATTTAAAGTCAATTTTTGGATTTTACTTTTTATCCACCAAATAATATGAAATATGAGCCATGAATGATATATGTTTCACGTCTATAACTTTGAGTGGGTGCGTTTTTACATAATATATATGTGTATATGACCTGAAAATAATAGTGCTTTAAGGGGCCGTGAATCAAAAACAAGAAATTTATGACCCGTTTTTATGGAGACTAAATTTTGCTAGTTTTCTGGAAAAATAATGATGGGCATGACAACTTTTTCGCAATATAATATTTAGTGATACACTATCAGATCAAGGTGCTTAAGCAGAATTAGCTAGAATTTTGGATTATAAACGTTTGATGTGGGTGTTTCAGAATGGATACACTTTCAATCTTTTCTTGTAGATATTATACTTTAGGATGAAAAATTAGAGATGTGGTATTTCTATCATCATCTGATAAAATTACGCTCCTTATTATTCCCCACCCACTTTCTAAAATTCATTTTTTCGATTTTTGATAAATGAATATTTCATGATAAAAGGAGAACAAGCTTTTTCAGATATTTTGTCTGCAGTTTGATTAAAACCTTTGTTTTAGAAGAAAAAAAACAATGGGGGTCAAGTGCATATAAGAAATAAATTCAAAAAAACTGACAAAAAATGTGTTTTTATATTTCGGCGAGCTTTGAGATATGACGGCATATGTCTGTGACAAAGAACGTAAAAAAACTAGTATAAGAATTTTATATCCTAACAATTCTTCGTATAATACAGTTTGAATTATGTAAATATCTTAAATGGTTTTGAGAAAGACTTGTTTGTACCCCTCCCCCATTTTTGCATATGACAAAATTTGTCAATTTAGTCACCAAATGTGAGGTCAAAATATTTTTCTCAGAAATGTTCAAATTTTACGCTAAAAATCCCTATTGTGCCTAAGTTCACTACTACCTAATTGTTTTTTCAGTTAACTCATCATTTTTGAAATACAACAAATGTAAATTTCCGGAAGTGCACAAATCCAAAACCTCACCAGTGACCCCCCTTAAAAAGAAAATATTCATTGTTTATCTACAGTTAATTTATGCAACTCTACGATTAAACCTTTTATGGTTCAAATAAATTGCTAACTTAATACTGTTTCAAAACTGTCGGGATAACGGAGCATGTACAAGTAAAACAGCAATTTTCAGTGAAAATCACAATTTCCTGTACATGTTTTGTCAGAATAACATCTTTAACAAACGACAACCAAAAGATAGTTTGTAATATTTTACTATTTACTAATTCAAGTACAAAACCTCACAAAATATCTTTTTGGTTTTCGCATGTTAAAGAAGTTATTTGAAAAGAATTCGTCGATATGATGCAATTATTAATATTTTACGTGGTGGGATGTAAATTACGTCTTATGGTGATGTCATACGACCAAATATGGCTATAACTAGACTATGTTTGTATAGGTCAATTTCACAGCCCTTTTTGTGTCGCCCTTTCGGAGAAAAGGCGAAACATAGGGACCGCTTTGTCCGTCCGTCGGTCCGTCACATAAACTTAACGTTGGCTATAACTTTGCCTTTTCTTAAGATTTCTTTATCTAACTTTCAAATTGCATTGCTTGTGACAAAAGGGTTACCGCAAATTTTGTAGTCAAGGTCATATTTGACAGAGTTGCCCCGCACATTTTGCACTTAGATTTTATATATAAATTGCCATTTAAGATCTTCATCAAACTGTCAAATGTTGCTTATGACAAAAGAGTCAGAATCAAAGTTGTGCCTCTTTTTGTACTAAGTGTGTTATTGGTTATTCTGACAAAGCAAAAGAGGGCGAAACAAGTGTTCTACTGAACACCCATCTAGTTTTAATCTTTTTTTATGTTATAGTCCCTTTCATTATTTTCCAAAATATGTGAGTCAAAAAGAAGGAAAAACGCACCTAGCGCTTTGTGGTGCTTTTAAATGTGAGCATCGTTATATTCTTGACAAAACTAGGTGACCTTACCATCCTTCGCTGCTAAGTTTTTTATTTGCATCCAGGTTGCTTTCCAGACCGCATCAGTGACTTTCGCCCTCCTATAAAATAGATTTAGCTTGGGCTATAGTCTTTATCACCGTGTCTGTTTCTATATTGGTTGCATTCTGTATGGTTAGCGTCTTATCTGGTCTTCTTGCTTTTTCAGCGACTTGCTTGTCTCAAATTTAAAGCATTCAATATATAGTTATACTTTCCGCCTTTGGCTAAGTCTTTCCCCCTGGGTACCACCTATTTTCACAGTGTCAGATTTTCTCCTTTGGTGTTTAACAAGGTGGTACACAGCGTTTAAACTTTCACTGTATTTGAAGCACGCGGCAGTTATGATATGTTCTTCGAAGCGCAAGATCATAAGGTCGTCAGCATACAGAGCAACAGCGACATCAGCTGCACCTCGGTTACACATGTAAACAAGGGAGACATTATTGCTCTTTCTCGGAAAGTTTGTTTGAATAACGTTGGTCTAAAATGATTGTCTAAAATACTATATACGACACGTCCAGTCATCATGGCCAATTTAGACCATATTACAAATTGGAGACATTGTTATAAATCAAATTATCTCCCTTGTCAGATGAAGTACAAAATAGACCAAAAGTGCAAGTTGGACTTATCAGTTGGAACACTTTATCAATTTTTGTTTTTTAGATAGATTTTTTATTTTATGATACTTTACGCCTGCAAAATGTGTAATCATAATAAATAAGCGGTATGAAGTGTTCGGTTAAATGCTCAAATGTATATGTATAGTACATGTATGTATAAGAGACATTTTCATGTTCACAACTTAAATTATTCTTATCAAGCATTGTTATCTATGTTTCTCATTTTAGAAATCGAGGGCTCAACGCGAAACCATTCTAAGTGTATATAAAGAGATAGAAGCAGATGGGATATTTTCGCGTTGACCCTTCGATATAATCTCTAACTTGGTTTAAATGAGATTTACGATCAGAGGAAGTGAAAATATAAAAAAAATAACGCATTAAACTGAATTATACAAAACTTATTAAAAACGCACTTAAACGTGTATTTTGACGTGAAAAATGATTCGTAAGTTTGTATTTATTTGCAGTAGACTGCAGGAATCACATTGTGTTATGGATATGAGATCGTTGTAACATTAAGTTTGGCTTACAATAAGTTAACGACAGTGACGTTTTTCCAGCCAAGTGACGTGTTTTCCCCAAATACGTCATATTTGTTACGTAAATATCACCTTGATCTTATATTGTTCTCCTTTTCTTTCAGATGTACTGTCAAGTTTCCTGGTTCTTTCAATTTTTGTTGCTATAAAAGCCGAAGGTAACTACATCTATTATATCCATATTTGTCTCAACCAGGACAATGTGATGCAACGGTTGTTTAATGAGTGTTGGGTTTTTGTAGCCTAATGCTTTCATTTTTTGACGTAATATAGTCTTGGGAAAAAATGGAGCCAAGTGCATAAAGTCTCCTCCTCTCCATGGAAAAGGCCTTTTGCAGTGCTTACAAACGCGGATCATCATGCAGACTTCTGTTGAACTACAAATGCCTCAGTGGGGCACGGTCTCTAGGCATGTGATGCTCTAGGCCCACTAGCGTGTATTCATGCCCTCGGGCCCATGAATAGGTCATTGGTTGTTGGTAAATAGTTATGGTTGGGATTTTATTCAAGTTACCTCCTCTGTTTCCAGGACATACACTTGCAATAGAAACTAAGAGTGGAGTAACCCCGACAAACACAGAGAGAGCTTAGCGAAGCTCTTCCAGGCCAGTGTTGCATGTTCGAACAAACCATGGATAACATATTCTCTAAGGAATTATCTTGATCATTTTGCATAAGGCTAAGTATTGCCAAATCTATAGTTAAAGCTTTCTACGATTTTTTTCAGTTGAGAGTTCTGATATAAAGAATACACGAATTGGAAATGGTCTAATGGCAGTTAGGTGCATTTAGCTTCCAAATGAATAAGAAAATCCGAGAGTTCTTGATACACGTACTTAATTTAGAAGTATTTGATATTCTGTTTAAAGGTGATGAAACTGGACCAATATGTTATGCGTGCGCACGGACGGACAACCCAGAACAATGCAGAGCGTCTCAAACTTGTACAACCGACCAGGTTAACGCCACATTTTTAACTGTTTCAACCATTTT
Source organism: Saxidomus purpurata (assembly GCA_022818135.1). Lineage (NCBI taxonomy): Eukaryota > Metazoa > Mollusca > Bivalvia > Venerida > Veneridae > Saxidomus > Saxidomus purpurata. Next base: position 13,906,099 of record JAFMSR010000015.1, read on the forward strand.
TTTAGATCTTAAGGAAAAAACCACTCTTTACATTATTACATATCTTCATTTAATCATACTAGCTATGCGTGGTAACGAAACCGTTATTGCGTGTTTATGTCTGAAAAAAACATATCTCTAAAATTCAGAACGTTATTTTTCGCTGCTGTTCGTGCTTTAATTCCTTTTCTGCAAAACATCTACAAGAGTTTTCGTACCTTAACAGAAATATTTCTAAGATATCTATTATTTTCCTATCCTGCATGATACATTGGCAACATTTCCTGTTACAGCTAGCCGAATAGAGATAAATACAGGACTCTGGATATATCGAAATCCTGGATATACCGAATGAAACTTTTGGATGTTTTTTGTCCTTCTTTATTTGATATGATTGGCTATAACAAACTCTGGATATAACGAACAAACTGAAATGGTCCAAAGGGGCTCGTTACATACGTACGTATATGTACTTTTAATAAAGACCAGTAGGGAGAATACAGTGTGCTATAAATCTAAAGTTATAAAGAGCACTTAACACTTAAGTTGCTTGCGGCAAGTGGTCTTGATCCACATGTTTGGCTGTATTTATTATAGGTATGTAGTGTACAGCAGGTAAATGCTCCACATGGGGACGTCTATTTTTGGTCCGGCTGCGAAGATGTGTCGGTAAGTTATAAACAAGATAGGCAAACTCGTCAATGACTGATTCTGTGACTAATATTGCATTCTGTCAAGTCTACTGTCAATCTTCCGCAGTCAGCTAAGGGATTCATCACATTGGATGAAACATTACAAGTAACTTTTATAAAGAAAGATGTCTTACCGGTGAAATTGACATTTATTTGTACTAGACACGTTCTTAAAGTTGTTTCTAACATAGATTAGTATATGCTTGAAATGCAGCAGAGTATTTTTCAATAATATTGCAAAAAATAAGAAACGCTTTGCGGCAAATATTTATCGCGAAGAAATGTCTTGATGGCGTCAACATTGTTTTAAGAGTGAATACTGAGAAAACAGTTCAATAATAATCCTATCAGTAAATATCATTTTCATCGTCAGTAACTTCAAAGTGCTCCTGGGACTTTAAGAGAAGTTGGAGACAATAGCGGCGATAACTACTAAAGTACTGTAGTACCTTCTACGATTATATTGACATAGTAAACTTAAACTATCCGGGCTAAAACCAGCGACTCTAGAAGTTAAAATTGACAGAAAATACCGGTTCATTGTGACGCAATTGTCATGGTGGTATAAAAATTTATGAAGAAAAACAACACTTTGAAGTACAATTTACATGATTTTGCTTGCACTCCTATTCAAAATGAAAATGCATAGTTATATGCATTTTGCACTAGCACCAGAGTACTAAACCGCCCTGTAATTTTAACAAAATACCCCAATTTTACCTAAATAATACCATTTCATGAAAAAATACACAAAACATTGTCAAAAAGACATTTTCAGACAAACACCCGTATACACTGTTCTAATGAAAAAAAAACACATTATTTTTCAGATATGTGAGGAAATGTCTTTTACTAGCACACTGGAAACCATCATAGGTCGGCGGGAGATATTCGGATCTGACCAAACGTCACGATGTCTATACTGCTGCGATGATGACCTGTGTAACAAAAACTGTTCATGTAAGTGATATTGTAAATCCATCCAGATATGCTTTTACCGTATAGTGGGTAATTTCCGCTGGTGGAATATTTCTGCGATTCTGCGTGTTTTAAAATTATTTCCAAGAGAAAAAGTTTCCAACAAAAATTTAAATCGCAGATAATCAGCTCTCATTCAATTGTTTTCAAAATACGCCAAGTGACCGAGATAATCCGATTCATTATAGAGACGGTGTAAACTAATAACGAGCAATACCATGAATGGTAGACACATTGTATAGACATGATGTTTCCTTAAACATTTAACTGATACGTTGTTTGAGAGTTTCTTTATTAATAGAATATACCGAGTAACATTTATTGACCCTTTGTTAAATATCTCCATATTATAAGTGTACATATTATACAACAGTCCAAAGCGGGGCTAATATACAAACATGAGCATCCTACGGTTTCTTAAAAAAACGATAGTGGATTGATAGTGGATTGAAGGACTTACTTAGCGAGAACGCGCTTCAGGAAGTGAATGATACATTGTAATATCAGGGATGTTTCCCTTTAAAAGTTTACTTCACTCTATTGTTATTCTTACGACACTGTATTATCCGCAAAAAAAACAACATCCTCCACTTGAACGAAAACGCAGAAATCTGTCTTCCTCGAGCACCGGAAACGCAGAAATGTAAAACGCAGAAGTTTTTGCTTCCTTTTTGTGGGCAAAACGCAGACTTTTTTGACCGCGAACATTACCTGCTATACGGTAATAGACATATTAAAGGGGCATTCCTTACATCTTGCAGATTATATTCTTGCGTTCAATGAACGTAAAGTGATACAATAAATGCCATTTTAAAGAACGAAATATATCGAAAAATGCCATTTTAAAGAACGAAATATATCGAAAAATGCCATTTTAAAGAACGAAATATATCGAAAAATGCCATTTTATAGAACGAAATATATCGAAAAATGCCATTTTAAAGAACGAAATATATCGAAAAATGCCATTTTAAAGAACGAAATATATCGAAAAATGCCATTTTAAAGAACGAAATATATCGAAAAATGTTATCCACCCATTAATAGTAAACACCAACTTTACATTGATTTTTGAATGTTTTATGGTACTGCAACATATTTTAAAACGCGTATGTTTCCGATGGTGACTGGAATGTATAGCTTTAACTTTAAGGTTAAGAAATAATACTTACTGATATTCTATCATCTATGGTTTTGAAGTTATTTAATTTGACACCAGTTATAGGGAGTGCTGCTTGTTCAAAATTTCTCCAAAATGATAATTATACTAAAACATAAAATGTAAAAGTAATGGCTAGAATCAACAACAACAAGTAAAAATCTACATAGCACTTTGAGGAAAATCGGTTGAAAATGTTGGTGAGCTTGGTTTAATAGCATTGCTTTACTATATGTTTATATTGGAATTTCAAAAGCGTTTGTAACGCAAATATAATTTGATAGCATATAATTAAAAAAACCTGAATACTTTACAGGAATTTATACTGAAACCTTTTTATTTGCTGATTCGATCTAAAATATTCGAAGAACTTTTATTTTTCACCAAAATCTGAGAGCGAGTACCATTAAAACATATTCGATAAGTTATTAGTATACTGAGTTGTCTCCCTTACTGACATATAACTGAAACTATACCTAAGTAGGGCAGGGGTAGGCGTATAGTGAATGCAAACTTGGTTTAAGTGAGAAAAAAAATCACAAACTTTAGAAAATGGCGAATTTCGTGTATTAATTAGGTCAAGGATAAGTCAGGTTTTTCCAACGCTGTGAATATGCCGTTAGTCAAGCGTTATGATGCATTCACTCGGTTCTTAGTTTCGACCCGCAACGTTTCGAAGTTTTGAAGTTATTAAAGGTTGAAACTTCTCAGGTCGGAGCTTTGACGGGTAGAAACCCGCTCACTATACGCCCATCCCCTGGTAAGGGTATAAACACGCTCACAATACGCCCATCCCCTGGTAAGGGTAAAAACCCGCTCACTATACGCCCATCCCCTGTTAAGGGTAGAAACCCGCTCACTATACGCCCATCCCCTGGTAAGGGTAGAAACCCGCTCACCATACGCCCATCCCCTAGTAAGGGTAGAAACACGCTCACTATACGCCCATCACCTGGTAAGGGTAGAAACACGCTCACTATACGCCTATCACCTGGTAAGGGTAGAAACACGCTCACACGACAGATACGCCCATCCCCTGGTAAGGGTAGAAACACGCTCACTATACGCCCATCCCCTAGTAAGGGAAAAACACGTAAAAACACGCTCACTATACGCCCATCCCCGGGGGGGGTGGTGAGGGGATAAACACGCTCACATTCGCCCATCCCCTGGTAAGGGTAGAAACACGCTCACAATACGCCCATCCCCTGGTAAGGGTAAAAACCCGCTCACTATACGCCCATCCCCTGGTAAGGGTAGAAACCCGCTCACAAAACGCCCATCCCCTGGTAAGGGTAGAAACACGCTCACAATACGCCCATCCCCTAGTTAGGCTCACAATACGCCCATCACCTGGTAAGGATAGAAACATGCTCACAATACGCCCATCCCCTGGTAAGGGTAGAAACACGCTCATTATACGCCCATCCCCGTTAGGGGGGTTTGGGAGAAACCCGCTCCATCGCCCTCCCCTGGTGTGAGGGTAGAATTACGCCGCTCACATTGGTGGGGGTAGAAACACGCTCACTACCCCCTGGTAAGGGTAGAAACACGCTCACAATACGCTCATCCCCTAGTAAGGGTAGAAACACGCTCACAATACGCCCATCCCCTGGTTAGGCTCACAATACGCCCATCACCTGGTAAGGGTAGAAACCCGCTCACTATACGCCCATCCCCTGGTAAGGGTAGAAACCCGCTTACTATACGCCCATTCACTGGTAAGGGTAGAAACCCGCTCACTATACGCCTATCCCTTGGTAAGGGTAGAAACACGCTCACTATACGCCCATCCCCTGGTAAGGGTAGAAACCCGCTCACTATACGCTCATCCCCTGGTAAGGGTAGAAACACGCTCACCATACACCCATCCCCTGGTAAGGGTAGAAACACGCTCACCATACGCCCATCCCCTTGTAAGGGTAGAAACCCGCTCACTATACGCCCATCCCCTTGTAAGGGTAGAAACCCGCTCACTATACGCCCATCCCATGGTAAGGGTAATAACCCTCTCACTATACGCTCATCCCCTGGTAAGGGTAGAAACACGCTCACCATACACCCATCCCCTGGTAAGGGTAAAACCCGCTCATTATACGCCCATCCCCTGGTAAGGGTAGGAATTCGCGAAGAGTGGATTTTCAATCTACGACTTAGATAGTCAAACAAGATTTATACAAATTTTTGTACATTCAATGGGAATAAAGCTGTTATACAGATTCACATATTACTTTTGGATATAACCTGGACAGACATCTCGGGAAATTTCCCGAATCACCATGTCTTGTCATATCAGTGTTGACATTTTGTTCTGACAAAAATCCTTACTGTCGCCCAAAGCTCTGATATATGTTCGTAATAAATTCGCCCAAATTAGGCATAGGGCGGCCGTTGCGATGTTTTTTCTTTATTTTCAGACATAACAAATAGCATGCACAAAAACTTTGATAACTAAAAACATATAAAAACGCATCAAACTACGTTTGTTCTTGAAACTTTTTTTATCTTATTTCATCAAACTTTTTTTTTATCTAATTTCATCAAACTTTTTATCTAATTTCAGCATTTGTAAACTTGGCGCTACATAAGCCTGCGTTTGAAAGTTCTGAGTACGGAGGGGTTTATGGTTCCGCAGATTTGGCGGTGGACGGAAACAAAACGAAGAACTATTACAAAGGGTCTTGTATGCATACACAAGATACACAATATCCCTGGTGGGCGGTCGATTTACAGCAGGAATATCGTATAACCAAAGTTAAATTGTACGAGAGGGACGATGCTGGGGCCGACGGTAAGTTTACGTAATGAAATAAAAACAGTAACCTAATATTATGAAGTCATATTCAAAGATGTAGTTTTTGCATGATTATATTGATTATAGGGAACTTGAAGAAACATAAAACGCTTTGTGCAACTTAAACCTTGCAATAAACGGTTTTAATGATTTTAATATTCATGCACCTATATATTCCATTGATGTATCTTAACACATTTTCATTCATAAAATATGACTTATGCTACAGCAGCTGCACAATACGTATACGTATGCTATTTTTGAAACTGTCTTTCAGTCTGAGAAATGGTCTTGTTCGCTTAATTTTTTGAAAATGTATTGTTTGAATGTATTATGTTATAACAAACGTTTAAACACTGTTAAAGTACACCGCATATCGGGAATTGTGCATAAAAAGTTAAATAAAGAAATAAGCACTTAGGTAAAATTCGTTTGTGATACACAAAGAAACGTCGTTTATGCGGTTTAGATTTATTGTTCAACCTCTGTGAGTAAGGACTTTCTTATTTTCTCATCTATGTTTCGCTTTGACAACTAGTCAGTCTTGGACATCAATCTTAAGCAGAAAATGTCCTCTATCAAATCTCGCATATTTGATCAAACAGGTAATTAAAATTGTGGTAATATAAGAAAACCGTTACTAACAAAGGTTAAACAGTAGATCTAAACACTGTCAGAACTGGGATGTAACGGCGAAACAGGCGAATCAAGAATCTTGTGCTACTTTCCAAGAATATTGAATGTTAAAGATGACAAGATTTGTCAAATACTGTATAGAACTTTTAGGTATACATTACAAAACAATGATGTAATTATATATCACCTTAGATCACTTATGTTAAAAACTTGTTAGATAGCCTTGGTTTGTCAGAATATTATACTGTTCAAAATGTCAGTTGCTTAAATACCTTTAAATCTTTAGTTAAGAATAGAATATATGACCAGTTATTGCAGAACTAGCACGAAAATGTTAATACCTCTCCGAAATGGCTGATTTATATAATTTATAAAACTGAACATTGTTATGAAGAATATTTAGACATATATTGCCCAAGAATCTGGCCCATTTATTATGTAGATATAGAACTGGTAACCATAAGTTCCCTTTAGAAGTTGGTCGTTTTTTTAATATTTTAACAGGTCAGCGTAATCTGTGTAATAGTAACGCAGTTGGTGATGAATTTCATCATCTATTTGAATGTGAGCACTTTAAAAATGATAGAACCAAATATAGTTCACGCTACTTTGTGTTACATCCAAATATGTAAAAATTAGAACAACTTATGAACTGTTAAAGCACAGCAAAACTTGTTAATTAAAAATTTTTTTTTTTTTTTTTTTTTCTTTTGTAAAACTGTCTCTCTTTGGTACATGTAAAATAGTTATTAATCAATTTCATTAATTCATTCTCCAAGTAACTAAATTACTTACCAGCACTGCAGAATAAATTCTACATTTCTATGTTTTATGATTATTTTATGTTTTGTAATTTTTTTTTTTTTTTTTTTTTTTTTTTTTTTTTTTTTTTTTTTTTTTTTTTTTTTTTTTTTTTTTTTTTTTTTTTTTTTTTTTTTTTTTTTTTTTTTTTTTTTTTTTTTTTTTTTTTTTTTATGTGAAAAAAAAAAAATTTTTTTTTTAAAAAAAAAAAAAATAATTTTTTTTTTATATATATAAATTTTTTTTTTTTTTTTTTTTTTTTTTTTATTAAAAAAATTTTTTTTTTTTTTTTTTTTTTTTTTTTTTTTTTTTTTTTTTTTTTTTTTTTATTTTTAAAAATCGAAAACTATATGTGTTGACATGTTCAATGTATAACATGTTATGTATCTTATGCTCCTATAATGGAGCCTGATATGAAATAAAGAAATTGTAATTGAAATTGAGAAAATCCATACTATCATCGTTATACTTACAGGCCGTTCTTTTCACCTGAAGATTCTGGTTAGTTCATACAATGCCACGCTGCTTGACAAAGACTCTCCATTGTTCACACAGTGCGGATACTATTACGGCCATTCGAGTGACGGAAATGCCATTACCATCGACTGTCCTAAAAATACACATGGACGTTGGATCCGTGTTCAAGAAAGTGATCCACGCCCTGAGTATTTGCACCTTTGCGAGGTCGAAGTTTTTGGGTTCTAAATAAATGAAAATCATTGTTTTGTTGCTTCTCTTGTTCAAAGTAGCTGTATGTATGACGGAAGAAACGTTTTGTATTTGATGTCGCGGTTTGATCAGTATTCGTAGTCTACTCGACTCCAGCGGTATCTGAGATCCGAATATACAAGATTTCCAATCTTCAAATTTTGTTAATCATGAGGAATATAATGTATGGATCGCCACATCTACATCTATACTTATATATTTGGAGAAGTCTTTAAATATTTGGAGAGCTCTCTAAGTCAATTAATGAGATCAAATTTGATCTAAAGTGAGGGCAATAATAGAATTAGAGCTGTCCTCAATTCAATTGGAGTTCTCATCAGTTCAATTATAAAGAAGTCTCAAAATCAGTTGAATAAACCGAGCTTCACAAAAATATTTAGTTCATGACATGACATTTCTCTCAAGCCATTGTTCATGTATTAAGTGATCTCAACTTTAGGAATATAAAGTTATCTCTACTCGGATACCACTAAGTCAGTCGGATTGAAATAGACTTGCCCAAAGCAGAATTAAGAAGAACCCATTGTGAAAATCTAGGTATAAACGAGTTTAAGACCCCAGTGTGTTTTAAATCTTCCCCAGGAAGCAATAAGGAAGTCACATGGCCATAATGATAACGATATGTCAGGTGGTATATAACATTGATCCAAAGACTTTCTGGAAAGTAATGACGCAAAAGATTAAAAGAGTCTCTCCTTCTTAACGCCTTTCACAACCGACGCAGAGGTAAGCTTTGTCGCATTTTATAGCATTCAGCATAAGCTCTGTAGAGCTTATATATGTGCCAATCTCAAATTTAAAAGCAGTTTGAACCAAACATGTCATGTACTTAATCCCAAGCAATTTGCCGGTACACATTTACATGGATGAATTAGTGCAATGATTATGCATTTTCTTGCGAAGGAAGCACATGCAAGAATGATAATGGTAGCATTCGAACCCCGGACCCTGCAATCTTGCCAGTAGGAAAGCAATCATTACCCGGCACTCGGCCACTGGATCTAAGCCACGGACCGATATATGTCCGTGATCTAAGTCAATCCAAAAGCTTCAGGTCAACGTAAAGTTCACTAAATGGCACTAAAGATATTACAGTAGTGGACCATTTCCTCCCACAATTATAGTAGTTGACCATTTTCTCAAACATTCACAGTAGTGGGCCATTTCTTCAAACATTCACAGTAGTGGACCATTTCTTTAAACATTCTCGTTACTTTGGAGGTGTTATAAGAATATGCTCATTGTTCAATGTCGGCTAAAAGCTAAACATAGCTTATGTTTTATCAGGTTTGTAATGACATACTGACTTAAAATAAATTTTGTATTGTATTGTAAGGAAAACATTTTTATTTTGCTTCGACGTGAGGTTACAGGGGCCGATTTTTTATCTAGCAGATATTCCGCAACTACGGATATACCCTATGAGTATCAGATAATTATTCTGTCATTAATTTGAAGGTGTTCCACAAGTGTCAGACAGCTGCCCCGGCGGGTTCCCCGGAAACCGCAGACCGGGGACTGTCGATTACTATATCCACCAAATTAGTCACATGACATACACGTGACATCAAATTGGGTCATCATGGCGGACGAAAAGAGGGGTAGATCATCCTAGTTGAATATTTTTTGACAGGCCGAATTTAAACTGATATTTACTCGATGGAAGCTGTCATGGCTCAAGAAGAATCGAGATGTGTTCGGAGTCCCTATGACTTACCAACCTTTCAAGTATGAAACGCACATTTCATTGTTTCATTAGATTATTTCAATTTATTTGTCTGCTTTTAAACATCAGTTGTTTTTAAACCTTTTATTATTTTACTATTTTAACAATCTTGATTCTCCTAACTGTAAGAGCTATCTTGCATCATCAGCATCATCATCTCTGATAATGGTTTGCAAGCTGATCTTCACTATCACCCCAATGTGCCATGTCCCTGTGACTCGGTCCACCCAGGAGGTTTTTGAGAATGTGAAAAAAAATGCAAAAGCCAGCTAAGCCTTAAAATACCTACAACAGTGCAATTCTCTGCTTTGCCGTGACAACATACTGACCAGTTAACCAATAGGATTATTAGGTCGCGTTCATTTCTTCATTCAGTAGAAGGTGAAAATTCGGTCTTTACTGTTGACTCATATGCAAGTTTAAATTTATTGATGGTTTCAAGGAAATGGAATACTGTCGTCTTCTTTCATTTCTAATCTTGGTTATTATATTATTCAAAGCTAAAGATGCATAGACAACAGCGATCACAGCCGAGGATCACCTATCCCAAATGTAAATAATTTTTCAGTACCCAGATGTTTGAAGCCGAGAATATCTTGCAGTTATCTTATTTTATCTTTTATCATCATCCGGCATGTACCCTGCCCATAAAACTTGTGAGAGGTGTGAGGCTGTATGACAAGATTGATAGATGTTTACAATCATAGGCTTTCAAGCCTGTCTTTCAGATGAGACTTTAAAACTGAGGTCCCATGTATGGGTGCTATACACCTGGCATGTATAAGAACCAGGTGTGTTTCTGGAATTTGGATGCTTTCTGTATCTTGCACTATCCTCCAAAACCTAAAATAACTAACCACTTCTGGGAGCGTTGGTCTGGGAAACTGGTACCAACGATAAAGCTCTGATATACATACATTCACGGGAAAAGCAGAGAATTGCTTCAAAATTGGTAAGAGGGATGGGTAAGAACACTTGTGCCATGTCCTGGTTATCACATATTCATGGGTACTTTCAAGTTGATGAATTAACGAGGAGACATAAAATATAGAGATTTTAATTCCATTGATTTCATGCATAATCTTGCACAGATCATGAAGAAAGGCTTGGCCATTGTTTGTCTGCTATAGTTATAAGTATATATTATAAATTTTTATAAGATTGTTTTGGGAAAATGAATACGATCAATTACATTAGCAAATCATACACATTTTTTAATAGGTCTGCGATAAACCTTCCTTTTTTGGCTTTCCACGTGATCCAAATCCATTTTTGAAAAAATTTCTAATTCATTAGTAAAAATGATCGTCATTATAGTGCTGCAGTACCGAGCTGTCAAACAAAATGGTGACTGAAATTTCACTCCTCATTCTCAGACTTTTAGCGTACAACAAAAATGGACATTGCAAAATATCAACATAAACCTGCACGTCTGTCAGTTTTGGATTTTAAAAAAAGTCAGCCAGACAGGGGGGATAATAAAATTGTCTCCCAGTCTGGCTATATTAACAGATTTGGTAGTAGAATAGATACTGGTTAGTTGAAACAAAACGCTTGTACACTAAAGTCACTGTTGTCATTTTACAGAGACGATTGAGGCATGTGCGAAGTATAACTCTGAAAAATTTGCAGTGTAACAGCTTCCGAGGAAAAGATATTACACAACTGGAGGTCTATTTCACGCTGCATGTCAATGACAAGTTAAAAGGTAAAAAAATGTTTGTATATTATGATTGTAATGCAAGCACATCCAAAATTTACTTGATTAATTTTGCAAGCAAAATGTTAACTTTATACTTAAATTGCCAATTTTTATAGCTGTTATGATGGGACGAATGGAATAACTTTTAAGAAAACGTATTTGCACTTAGCATACCAAAAATATAAGCAGATGGTGTACTCAATTAAAAGTTTCACATTGATAGTGGTTTTACAAAGCGTTAAATTTTCTTTTCTATATTTTTCAGAATTTTACAGAAGTGAAGTGATAACAGGTTCTTTGGTAAGTATTTAGTTTGTACAAATATTGTACACTCTTTTGGCAAGTTTATAGTGAAAGGTTTAATTTTAGTTCAGCACATATAAAACTGATTATTGAGTTTTTGTTATTGTGCAAACAACAATAAATAAATTAGGAAATTTGTCAAAAAACTATAGTGCTACTTTCTGACTGTGTATATTTTCTTGAGTGCCAATGATTTGCTCATTAATTGACTGTTTTTAACACGGTGACATCCTTTATTAATAGAACATGTGATGTCACATATGTGGGAAGAAATCCAGATGTAGGTGATTTAGTTTTTGAAAACATGCAGGACTTCTCCTATAAAAGCCTATTTTAACTTTGTAACGCGATTAAATTATCTTGATAGACATTCCCAGAAATATTTGCTCTTTCATTTGACTCCATAAAAAGTATCATTCTGTTTTTGAGTTCATCTGGCTTTGCCAGGATGAGCTTTTGGGATGGATGATTGTCTGTCCGTCTGTTGTCCGTCATCATTTACTTCAAACGACATATCCTCTGAAACCACTGGACCAATGTTGATGAAACATGGCAGGAAGCTCTACCAATTCCATTCCATGCAAAACTCTGGTTGCTATGGCAAAAAATAGGAAAAACTTTAAAAATCTAGCCTAGAGCTGAGTAGACCTCTACCAAGTTTGTTCAAATCATGACCCCTGGGTCAAAACTGACCCAGCCAAGGGGGTCACTTGATATTACATCGGTAAAACTTTAAAAATCTTCTTCTCTGAAACCATAAGGCCTAGAACTTAGATATTTAGCATGTGAATTGCCTTGTGGACCTTTACCAAAAAAACTTTACAAATCTTCTTCTCTGAAACCACAGGACATAAAGCTTACATATTTTGAATGTAGCAATTTGTCTAGTGGACCTCTACCAAGAGTGTTCAAATTATGACCCCTGGGTCAAAAGTGACCCAACCTGGGGGTCACTTTGTTTTACATTGGAAAAACTTTAAGAATCTTCTTCTGAAAATTAATTCTTCCAGGGAGGGGGAGGGGGCTTGATTTCGCATAGGCTTATATGGAAAACTTTAAAAAACCACAAGGCCCACAGGCAGAGCTTAGATATTTAGAATGATACTAAGCACTGTGTAATTATGTTTAAATCATGACCCCTTGTATTATAGGCAATTGATATACAGATGAGTGATATAGGGCCATCTTAGCCCTCTTGTTTAAATACTAATAGTTTAACCCATCATTGATTTAAGTAAAATGTATCAAAATATTTGGTAAGTTCTGGAGCTGTTATTGCATGCCCTAAAAAAATATAAGTCAAACCATTCTTAAAATGAATCTCATTTTACATTTCCCTGAAAGCTATTTGAGTTTCTTTTTTGTTATAACTCTATAGTTTACCGGTATGTAAATATAAAAAAAACTTCCAAATTTAAATCTCGTTAACAAACAAATAAAATAGAATGTACAGCTGAACGTTAGAACCACCAGTCACCATGCCAACGTTAAGTATCATTATTATTCATACCTTATCAATTTTGCAGTATCTTAAAATACTGAACACACTCTCTAAGGCACAGTGTACATGGCAGTATGAAAGTATAGAATAAATGATCATGATTTGAATATAGATACATGTATATAATTCGTATGCCTTGGGGGTCATACGGTAATGCCAATTTTAGGTACCTAGGTAATCATAAGTAATTAGGTAGACTGCCTGGCAATGTCCTAAAAAAAGTTAGGATGCACCTAGGTAAGGGGCTTCATTTAAAGATTTATAATGAACTTTCGTTTTATTTAAGAGGATTTCAGGATTTTAATATATTCTAATTTCTATTGACATGTGGGTTACAACAAAAGGGCAGCAGAGGACCAAAAAAGGGGGGGGGGGGGGGGGGGGGGGGAAGGACAGGATGTAATTTGTCTTCATTAAAGTTTATTGTTTCAGGAACCATGACCTTTATTGCCATATCAATCATAAATCTGAACTAATTTCATTTCCTGTTTATGAATATGATGTTATGTAAAATAATACGATGAACAAAAGTACACAGGATAGTAGATAAATCGTAATCTATGATTGTATCGTAGTGTTATGTTTCAAATATCTGACAAGAGTAAGGAAGAAAATTCTATCAATTTACGCACAATTTATATAACCAAACATTACAATGTACTTTAAAAGTGTTTACATCTTGTTTGTTTCAAGTGCTATTCAGCTCGATATAATCTGAAGTACTTAAAAAGTACTTAAAAATGTACATGTAGGTGATGTTATTTTCCCCCTCCATAGGCAGAATGATATTGTTTTGGGGCTGTCCGTCTCTCCGCTCTTACAAATACAAAAATGTAGGTACTTATGTGGCTAAACTGTCCATAGCAAACAATACATAACTGTAAATTTCATTCATTCCGTAGGATAATTGGCTCTAAAGTCTTATGTGGCTAAAAAAATTTCTTACGTGGCTAAAATTAGACATTTAAATACTGGAAATACGTAACATAGCCACTTAAGTACCATTTAGTAATAATGTCCCTCCTTCCGTTCGTCCGATGTCATAACTCGAGAACCAATGGATAGAATTCCATGAAACTTAAAACAAGTGTTCAATAGCAGAATGCTGCGGTTCATCAAGATTGGATTAGTATCTCTAGAGTTATTGCCCTTTAATCGCTATTTTCTGCTATATTCAATTTAACAACATTAAAATTATATTTCTCTGAAACTGGTTGTCAAAATTAAAATGTATTTGGCTCAATTATTTAATTTTCACTCTTTCCAATATCCACCCCCTATAATTCCTAATTTTATAGAAATGAGGCCCCTTAAGGGGGTGTTGTGCTTTTCTTAAATATTCTATTTAGAAACTTTACAGTAATGATTTAATTTAATTTACAACAACTGAGTTCTGTTTCATTTTAAGAAGCAGAAATAAGAATTACCCCTTAGAGATGAGGCCCCAATGGGGTGATGAAATTTTAAAAATGCTTCTTTTTTCTGAAAAGGCTTGTCAGAATTTCATTTTGTTTGGCACAAATAAACAACTTTGTATTCTTTAACAGTGGAGAATTTAGAAACTCAGTTTTTACTGAAATGAGGCCCTTCAGGGGATGTAGTGTTTTCTTACCTAATTATTTTATTTAGGAACTTAAGAACTCTTGTTGTTTGAAAGTGGTAGTACTGATTAAGCCCAAGTGGGGCGATGAAATTTTAAAAATGCTTTTTTATTGGAAGCAGACAGCCCAATACACTTTCCAGCCTTTGTTTTTCAGCTATTTGATTCATTTGGTGGGGGATATAAATTCACTTAATTTGCTTGTTTTATCTGTGATATTTTACAATGTTGTATACATGTACCTATCATAAATTATCAATCCTGATTGGGCGATGCGATCACATGCCAGGTCAGCAAAGTATGTGTAGACTTTGAAAACAATGTGTTGACCTATGTGTATTTCAACTTTTAATGCCCCTGTAGGGAGGCATATTAAAATCGCACTGTCCGTCCATCCATGCTTACATTTGAATACTTAGTAGGCTATAGGAACAAAAGGTAACAGTAAATACTCCTTGATGCCATTCATTCCAGAAGCACTAAGGTGGCTGTTTTCTCTTACGTGGCAAAAACTTTGTCATACATTGAAGGATTTTGAAATAACTTTGCACAAATGTTTAGCACATCAAGACGACATGTCATGTGCAAGAGCCACATACCGACCTCAATGGTCAAGGTCACACTTAGTGTTTATAGGTAATGGAATCCTGTGTATGTACATACATTTGTGTCTGGATTGTAACTTTGTCATGCATTGAAGGATTTTGATATAACTTTGCGCAAATGTTCAGCACATCAAGACAATGTGTCACGTGCAAGACCCACGCCCTACCTCAAAGGTCAGTGTCACACTTTAGAGTTTAAAAGCAATGAAATACTGTAAGCATTGTAACTCTGTCATGCATTGAAGGATTACATGGCACAATTGTTGAGAACATGGAGAGGTCACAGACTGTGAGACACCTCTTTCGGGGGCATTCGTCACTTATGAGAGACAGCTCTTGTTTTAGGTATATGATATAATAATTATAGAATACTGTTGAGGTCATGAGGTCAATATATAGTTTTGCTGACCTGTGAAAAAAATGATACTGACCAAGAATGAAGAGTGTATTGTATACTTCTGTACATGTATGTTAAATACGTTAGCATTCTACCGTGTTAAGTGGCAAATTAAAGCTTCAATAATATTTATAGCTGTTGTCTAAATATTTTGTCTAAATGCCTATTTTGCTTGTTATATAGGTACTCTAAATATTTCAGTCTTCACTTGAGTTAAGCATTTCTTATTTTTCAGAATCCATCTTGGCAGAGTTTTGACATGAGCAGGTTTGAAGAATTAATTGATATCCAAGCCAAATGTATCCTTTGAGCAAACAAAAGATAGAAAAGTGAGGGGTCAGCCGAGTCTTTGAAAACAAAAAGTCAACCCGGCTATAAATGGATAGCAATAATGAAACTGATAGCTGTCTGTTATATATCATTGGTGTCTCTGGAGTGATTAATATCAGACAAGATAACTTCTTTTACTAGAATGAAAAAGTATAAACTAAATTAGATTCTATTGATTTCACAGTGCTATTAAGATCACTCGCTGTCTGCCATAGATCCTAAATCGTCCCTTCACATTTTCTTTCAAACCACATCATCTCTGACACCACTAATACTGGGCCAGAGTTGATGAAGATTGGCAGGGATGTTCTATCATATATTATAGCCAATGGTAGCCATGTGAGCAATATAGGGCCAAGAATATTTAGGGCCATCTTTGCCCTCTTGTTTATTTTTATCATTTCTTTAAATCTTCCATGTAGCAGAGCATTAAAAGTGCCAGATTAAAAATCCTGGTGATGCAGTGAATAAGACGCGGAAAAAGAACGAGTGTGTGTTGTGGAATTTTAACCATGTTTCCAATGAAATATATAAAAATTGTCTCTCCAGATTGAAGTAAATGACAGAATTGTTACGTTCAGTAGAATTTGCATACAATGGAAGGTTGAATATATACTAAGTCTTGTTTTGTGATTAATGAATGCCAAAGGTGGTAGTTTTTTTGACACACGAATGATGACACCAGTGTAAACATTCGCGCATTTTAGTCAAAATAAAGCACAATGAAAGTACATGTAGTGTTTGTGCCATGGTATGATAGTTGTATTCCTTAGCCAAGATTCAGGTTTTTATTTGCGGATATGGGTAAAGGATAGAAGATCAGCAGGTGCAATTCCCTATGCTTTAGTGGACTGGCTCATCAACTTATCTGGACTGGTTTACTTCTCAGACAAGGTAAAAATCTTTCTGTTACGGTTGGATAAAAATGGTCACAGTCTACCCTATTTTATGTGACTTTTATTTAATATGTAAAATCAGAAAGCTATAATTATGAGGTATTGTAAATTCAGAAGGCTATATTTAGATCGTATTAATTCAGAAAGCTGTAATTATGAGGTAATGTAAATGCAGAAGGCTATATTTAGATCGTGTTAATTCAGAAGGCTGTAATTATTAGGTAATGTTAAGTCAGATGGCTATAATTATGAGGTTATGTTAAATCGGAAAGCTTTATTATGTATTGTAAATTCAGAAGGCTATAATGAGGTAATGTAAATTCAGAAGTAAATTCAGAAGGCTATAATCATTAGGTAATGTAAAATCAGAAGGCTATTATAAATGATGAGGTAATATAAAATCAATAGGCTAAAACTATATAGTATAATCATGTATATTATAAATAGCTTGAAGTTCAGGTTGTAAAAACTCTGTTTTTGCATTCTAATATTTATTTTTAGGTTCAGCAAGACAAGTACAAGAATGTTCCGAACAGAGTAGTGGTCGGCATGTTTGACAAATACTTCATTGCTTCAGAGGTAGGAGAGTTTCATAAACTTTCAATTTCACTTGGTTTGTAAAAAGTGTCCTTGGCCAAAACACCATCTGCCACATGTGCCCGTGTCCTGTCAGCTGTAATGGCTATCTCTCTGTCTGATAAGCGTTTAATTAGCTAAAACAAGTATAACTAATTTATATATGAAAATTATGTTGTGGTTTAATTAATTATTCAATTCAATAGTAACAGTTTTTGTTTAGTTAAAAAGAAACTTTTTATCTTAAAAGATAGGGATGGACTGCTAGGGTGTATTATTTCCGTAAAGGCTCCAAGTATGTTCTTAATATGAAAAAGTTCAGTGCCATGCAGAGCTTGTACATTAATCCACAGATTGCAGTGTATACTAGGCCAAGCAATGGGAAATTGCTACCACATGTCCATGGACAACCTCTTTTTGACATTAAACCTTTATATTACTTTGATCTTTGTTTTTCAGAGTCAGAAAATCATTTAAAACTATTTCAATGTTTTAGACTTTTACGTATTAATTAAGCCCAAATAAGAAAATCATTGAAAAGCACTGATATCATTTCACTTTTGCAGACGACAATGTCGCCAGATAAAGACACATGGCTTGTAGATTATTCAACACCAGTCAGAAGTTCATATAACATTAATTCACTGTCAAGGTAAGAAGATATCATGTGCTGTTAGTTGCATTTGCCATTAGTTGTGTCTGCCATTTATTAGTTGCATTTGCCATTGATTGTGTCTGCCATTTAGTAGTTGCATTTGCCATAGACAGAAACCAACTTGTAGCAAGTTCTTGTGGCATATTACATGCAATCTTCTTAGTGGAGGTACATGTATCATGGCACATTGGTAGTGCTTTTGTTACTGGAGTGGAGGGGCCCAGATTCAAGCCCCATCAGAGTCATGTAGTGGTAGTGTCCATGGGCAAGACGCAATAATTCAACTGTGCCATCTCTCTCTTTGGGGCTGATTACATCAGAAGTGAGCCTCAAGAGTAATTAATATAAGTTGTAAGAATTTGCTAAGCAATGAAGATTTAATAAATTAAGAGTGAATACATCTTCCTCTTTTATTGAAAAACAGTATAGCTTGGAATGACCCGCAAGTCAAGTGAATTTGAGGTTTGAGCTCTGATAACAACTTCACTCTTTATATACATGTATGAACATTGGCAGTTCCTTGCAGAGGATGGGAGTCTAGTAAAGGTCTTTCCAGGAAATATGGTCTGGTGAATTTGTCCAAAACATAAGGACAAAAAGTATGATAATAAGATTTTAATTACAAATAAAGGTACAGATCATAAAAATGAAAAAGGCCATCATTTACTAATAGGTTATTTTTATGTGTTACTGAATTGACATTATTGACAGGTTCATGATTTAGAAATCTGTTTGAACACTGAGTAGTGATGACAGTGTTTTGTTACAGGATCCATACAGTTCTGCGTGCGATCAGCCAGATGCAGGTCTCTGTGAAACGTGTTCATAATTCTATAGAAGATAAGCTCCTGTCTTCACAGGAAAAGTCTAAAAAGGTAAAACCAACCATTTGTGGTAAGAATTTGATTTTTTTGTTTCTAAAGCTTACAAGATACCGTAAAAACAACGGTAGAATATTAGCCCTATGCTAAATTTTGCATAGACGGACATTAGTCCTTTCATAAGAGTATTTCTATTCCTTTTGGGAAACAATGAATCAACAAAAGTCTTCCTTTGCAAAATTGAGATGAGGTGCAACTTTCCTATGGTCCAGTGTCCTGAATTGAGGAGTCTTTGAAAAGATGAAAGAAAATCCCAGGCAATTGACGTATCAAGACTCACGAATGAAAACCTCTGTGTTCTCAACTTTACTCATATTTTTAGTTGCTTTCTTTCAGACATCTTGGTATAAAGAAGCTTTGATTTAAAATTGAATGCAGTTATATTCATGGCCACGAAATTTTGCCGTTTCAGAACAATTATTGTTTTGTCTGCACTAAATTTCATGCCTTATATGTAGTCTAACAAACAGCAAAAAAACCTGTTTGTGGTGTTTTTAATTTGGCGGATTATTCATGCAGGAAAATCCACAAAAAGTAGTATCCGACAAATGTTGATGTTGGTTGTTACAGTGACTGAGTTGTCTAAAGTGATCTTACTATGCATTGTTGGGCGATGTTGCCATACTGTACAGGTTCAAATCCTGGTTGCTGCCTTGTAATAAATTTAATGGTACAATAATATTAAATGTTTGTGTATTAAACAGTTGGCGGCGAGAGAGGATCTAGTCCTCAAAGTTGGACAGTTAAAGAATGAACTCTCCTGGCAGATGAATCGGCTGCAACAACAGAAGGACGTGTTTGACAACTGTCAGAAGATCAAAGATGAGAGAAGTATGTTTTTATAGGTGCATTAGTTCTTAGGTCAGGTTGTTGTTGTTGTAGTATGAGTTAAACGCCTGTTTCAACAATAGTTTGGTCATTTTAACAGGTGGGCAGTTTTACTCGGGTTACCCATATATATCTATGTATGGCTATAAAGCAAGTGTTTCCCCTTTGACTCTTTAATCTGTATATGGTTTTGAAGCAAGTGTTTCTCTGGTGACTTTTTAGGGTGAGCCAGGGTGAGCTTTTCTAATGGATGATTGTCCGTCGTCAGTCAACATTTTGATTCAAATGACATCTTCTCTGAAACCACTGGCCAATGTTGATGAAAGTATGCAGGGATGTTCCTTGCATGAAGCTCTACCAAAATTTTTCAAAGAATTCCATTCCTTGCAAAACTTGTTGCTATGGCAACAAATAGGAAAAACTTTAAAAATCTTCTCTGAAACCACAAGGCCTAGAGCTTAGATATTTGGCAAGCAGCATTGTCTAGTTGATCTCTACCATGATTGATCAGAATCATGACCGCTTATTCAAAATTGACCCCGCCCGGGTGGTCACTTAGTTTTACATAGTCTAATATAGGAAAAACTTTAAAAATCTTCTCTGAAACCACAAGGCTGAGAGCTTAGATATTTGGCATGTAGCATTGTCTAGTGGACCTATACCGAGACTGTTCAAATTATATCTCCTGGAACAAAATTGATGTCACTTAGTTTTAGATAGGCTAATATAGGAAAAACTTTAAAAATCTTCTCTGAAACTACAAGGCCTAGAGCTTAGATGTTTGGCATGTAGCATTACCTAGTAGATCTCTTCAAAGTTTGTTCAAAATATGCCCCTGGGGTCAAAATTGACCTTGCTCGGGGACCATTTGTTTATAACATTGTCTCGTGATTTTCCACCAGGCAAGTGGACTTGTACCAAGGTGAGCGATATAGGGCCATATTGGCCCTCTTGTATATTTACCTATGTTTTTAGACAAGTTTCTCTAAGGTTACCCTTATACAGTGTATCTGTGTATGGTTTTGAAACAAATGTCTCTCCAGGTACCCTTATAGGGGCAACATAATTAATATATAATCCTTTTTTTCACTTCAGGTCATGAATTAAAAGAAAAATTCAGTCAACTGGAAGAAGATAGATCAAACTTGGAAGAAAAGAAGAAGACTTATTTTCAGATACGGGAAAATTATATAAAAGAAAACTACCAGCTTTTGATACGGCGAAAACAGTTAATAAATGAATTAACGACTTACATATACCCTGTCACAGAGGTTTGGACCTTTTTACAGTAATAGACTGTCATAAAACTTTGCTGGTACTTAATTGTGAGATTGCTGGTATTTACATGTGGGATTGCTAATGCTTAAATGTGAGAATGTGGGTACTTAAATGTGAGATTACTTGTACTTAAATGTGAGATTGCCAGTACTTAAAGATGAGATTGCTGGTACTTAAATATGAGATTGTTTGCATTTAAATGTGAGATTGCTGTGGCTGGTACTTAAATGCGAGATTGCTGGTACATGAGTGTAAAATTCAGAGTACTTTAATGTGAGATTACTGGGTACTTAAATGTTAAAAGTTTGTAAAAGAGAGAAGGTTTTTAGAAGTAGTATAGCTGAATAAAGTTTATTTTGGTGTTGCTGTAGAAACTAAATAACTGCCATTTACAGTGAAGGGCGTGTTTTCTTCAGAAAGATTTTTGTTTCCGTTAATTTTAGCGAATGAAGCCATTTGGGAATTCATCAGAATCATTCGTAGTGAAATAAGCAATGATCATGTATAAAATAGTTGCTGGCTTACGAATTAACAAACCAATTTTTTTAAATATTAAATGTAAGTAGTCATAATGAGGTTATTGAAATGTGAATTGGTATAAACTGTATGGATATCTATTTGAATAACTTAAATTATGGTTTCCCATTTAAAAAATTCTACATGTGTGTTTGTAGATAAAAGAGTCAAGGTTGTGTATATGCGGCGTTCATTTGCCAAACTCAGAACAGTTTCAAGGTATTTATTTTTCAACTTATATTTCTAATGTTTTTTATAACCAAAAAAAAAGTTGTATTCATATGAAATGTCTTTTTAGTCAGTTGAAGACATATAATTTTGCCTTTGCGACATCAGTCAGGTCATGGTCGTGACTAATTGCTATTCAGATGGTAAAGTTTTACTGAACATCTGTTTGAACAAAAACTTGTACTTTGCGACCAGCGAAGATCATGATCAGTCAGGTCATGTTCGGTCAGTACATCAGTCAGGTCATGATCAGTCAGTCACATCAGTCAGAACATCAGTCAGGTCATGATCAGTCAGTACATCAGTCAGGTCATGATCAGTCAAAACATCAGTCAGGTCATGTTCAGTCAGTAGATCAGTCAGGTCATGATCAGTCAGTACATCAGTCAGGTCATGTTCAGTCAGTACATCAGTCGGGTCATGTTCAGTCAGTACATCAGTCAGGTCATGATCAGTCAGAACATAGTCAGGTCATGTACAGTCAGTACATCAGTCAGGTCATGATCAGTCAGTACATCGGTCAGGTCATGATCAGTCAGTACATCAGACAGGTCATGATCAGTCAGTAAATCAGTCAGGTCATGATCAGTCGGTCATGATCAGTCAGTACATCAGTCAGGTCATGTAATAGTACATCAGTCAGGTCATGTTCAGTCAGTACATCAGCCAGGTCATGTTCAGTCAGTACATCAGTCAGGTCATGTTTAGTCAGTACATCAGTCAGGTCATGTTCAGTCAGTACATCAGTCAGGTCATTATCAGGACTGTTTGCTATTCAGACGGTCTAGTTTTACCGAACATCTGTTTGAACAAATACTGATGTTGTCTAAATGTCCATTATTTATAGAAATTAAAGTGGGTATGGGGTAATACCCCTACCAAACAAGTTTGCTGTGGGTGATATATGGGAATCACTCCTGTTGCATTTTGTCCAGTCCTACCACTATTCGTGGATAAAATCAGTATCACTTTATTACTTTCTACTGCATTGCTTTAAGACTATGTACACTGTCACAGTACCATTCAGGTGCATAACTCTCCCGAGAAATATTTCCAAATTATTTCCCCTAGTTCAGCACTAGAATGTATGATTAAATGAGACTAGGCGGAGCAGGGGGAGGGGCAGAGTGTATGGAAACATGTAACAGTTGACTCATACCCAAAATATTTCTACCTTTGTAACCAGTGTAGATCATGATCAGTGTGACATCAATGAAGAATGATCATGATCTTCACTGCTTGATACTTGGTATTTAATCAGTCAGATTTCCTTGAACACCCCTTTTAACTGTAAGTGGTACCTGCCAAATTGAAAAGTGGCAAGTCCATTTTAGAATTAAGCAAGGTAAGGGTTGAATGATTCACTTTCAGTTTTTGACTTTTGTATGAATATGCTACTATTAATTTTTGTGATGGAGAGAGTTAAGAAAACTTCAAAGTGTTACTCAAGTTGTTGCCAATTCAAAGCCTTGTTTAATGTATACCAAAGTAAAGTGAAAACAAAAAAAAATACTGTTGTTTTGTTTTTTGATTGTACACAATACTTATGTTGACTGCTGAATTGTGGTACATTTGTCAGTGGGTTAATATGATGTTTAGAAATATTCTTTTGTATTATTTTTGTGCAGGTCAAGATGACATGCGATGTGCCGTTGGCCTTGGATACACGTGTCACTTAGTGATTATGATGTCACAGATCCTAGATTTCCCACTGCGATACCCTATAAATCATAACTCTTCAAGATCTTCTATAACTGATCATATACATTCCAAACTAACGCAGAAAGACAAAACGTGAGTGTTTAATGCATAAACCTTTGCCAGTGGGTCTGTCTTTGACTTTGCCAGTAAGTCTGACTTTGACTTTGCCAGTGAGTCTGCCTTTGACTTTGCCAGCGAGTCTGACTTTGACTTTGCCAGTGAGTCAGACTTTGACTTTGTCAGTGAGTCTGCCTTTGACTTTGCCAGTGAGTCTGACTTTGACTTTGCAAGTGAGTCTGACTTTGACTTTGCCAGTAGGTCTGTCTTTGAAAGTGGGTCTGTCTTTGACTTTGCCAGTGAGTGTGACTTTGACAGTGAGTCTGTCTTTGACTTTGAAAGTGGGTCTGTCTTTGACTTTACCAGTGAGTGTGACTTTGACAGTGAGTCTGTCTTTGACTTTGAAAGTCGGTCTGTCTTTGACTTTACCAGTGAGTGTGACTTTGCCAGTGAGTCTGCCTTGACTTTAGTAGTAAATCTGTGTAAAATGAATCTTTTTGTGAGACTTTTTAATTAGCAAAACGGGAATTTGCCAAAATAGTGAGAATTAAATCATTGTAAAAATCAACCAATTTACAGTATCAATGTCTACAGTCTAACCTGCCTATAGTGTTTAGCAAGGGGACTCGGCGAAAGTGACAACTATAGACAGGTGACCACTATATCCAGGTTGTCAAGGATATGATAAAAATTTGATAAAATAAGACAATATCTAGTTACGGTAGTTTATTACATTACACATAAGGCATATCAATTTATATGATGCACTTATTAATGCTTTTAATGTAAAACAATATACAAATGTACATGAACATAATTACTTAACTTTCGTAAAGAAGTCTGTTATTTTCTTCTGATTTGTTGAAGTTGCAATCCCACACATAATTGATCAGCACGTTTTCGAGAACTATTCCCACATTCAAACGCTTTTATTACACAAACTCTTTGCTTTACGTTTAGGTGAAGACATACTGGGAAAAAATGGCATACAGACTGCCTTGTCATAGATTTTTATACCTAATGATGTTTCAATTAACCTGTATAGTTTTGATCAAACACAAAATCAGGGAAATTCATAAAAAATCTCATGCATAAAGACAACATCGCTCAATCATTGCTTAAGATAATCACTAAAATATCAAGCATACCAAACAAACTCAACTAGTTGATCTGATCCTTTGAAATTTATGTATTATTCACACATATTCAATGATCATAACCCACATTTAATGGGTTTCAATCAGCTGTTTAATTAATGCTTCCGGCTAATTGCCGTAATATTATTACTTGCACAGTGTATTTTTTCTTGTTCTTGTACAAAACCCGTCACTGGCCGTTATATAATCAGTTCCGGACTAAAATAAGTGGCTGCTGACCGCGTTAAATAGGGTCATGCTATCAGTGAGAGGATTCAGCGATTTCAAATTAGCCACTTGGCCACAAAGGCAGTGTATATAAGAGTATGATTTTAGGCCATAAATAGTTCGTCGGATTTTCCGCTACTTCAAAATCCTAAAGTGGAAAATAAAAAAAAAAAGACCCCGCCGCATGTCCGTCAGAAATCAAATTTTATTTTTTGCGCGCGCTAAAAAGTCGCTAATTTCAGTACTTTCGGTTCATTTTAAACTCTTTTTTTACAAGGTCTCAAATTCAGCGTTCGCGTAACAACACGATTTCCGGTAGGGCGGTGTTGAAGCGGCAGTAGTATTTAAAACGTTTTAGGCGTCGGGAAGTTTGAAAAACATCAAAATACAAACATATTTCTATTTTTATTGATAAATAAAAGTTAATCAGTAAAAAACATTAAATTTCAAGTCACGACCCGAAGTAGACTACGCGAAACACTGTCCAGACAAATGGTCACCGTGATCGGACACTCTAATAGGTCCACGGGTGATTCTGGGGGCATTTGGTGACCAACTTTGCGTGGGACACGATGGCTGGACGGTGGGGTGATGGGTGACAATTGGGGAAAAACCCGTGTACTCTACCTCCATCCACAGACAAAAGTACAAACTCTGTGAAGGTTTTTGTCAGAATTAGCCCCTTTTTTACTTGGAAAATACATTGAATATGGGTAAAATCCACTTGTTAACTTAATCCTTTTAAAAGTATTGCTGC
Source organism: Saxidomus purpurata (assembly GCA_022818135.1). Lineage (NCBI taxonomy): Eukaryota > Metazoa > Mollusca > Bivalvia > Venerida > Veneridae > Saxidomus > Saxidomus purpurata. The sequence goes on from JAFMSR010000015.1 coordinate 13,931,768, forward strand.
GAATCTTGGAATACTTGTTTTAAATCAATACCCCAATCTATAGGCAAGAGAAGGTAACTCTGTCAGACGTTTTTTAATTAAGGCCCTTTATCGTCTTAGAACCTCGTTTAAGTTTTTTTACCAGTCAACTTTTAACTTAACTGTTTGAGATATTACTTAGAAAGTTGGAAACTTATTTACCATCATGATCTCCAAACATATATAGGCAGGAGAAGGTTACTAGCATAGGATTTCATTTGAATTATGGCCCTTTTCGACTTAAAAACTCAGTTAAAATTTTCATTCTTGTCCACTTGTTGACTTGACCGTTTGAAGATTACTTTGAAAGTTGGAATACTTATGACACTTAGCTGTAAGCAAGGGAAGATAACTCTGTGAACATGTATCTTGATTTGTACTTAAAATTCCTAGTTGACGCTTGTGTGCAACTACTTAGTTAATTTAAAAATGTAGTAAACAATTAAGTTTGAAAACTCTTGGCTTACATCGTGCTCTTGTGACCCTTGTTTATACAGATCCTTTAGAGTTTTGTACGCGAACATTTTGTTTTAATGGAAAGCACTACGACACCTCTTTTATAATTACATACAAAGATAGGATATAATTATGGATTTATTTCAGACATGGGACCTTCTAATTTGAGAAGTAAAACAGGTCAAAACATCAAATAAAAAAGGCCCGCCGCATGTGAAATTTCAAAAAGTAAATAAAGAATCTTTTAAAAGGCCCGCCGCATGTGAAATTTCGAAAAGTAAATAAAAAAATAAAAAAAAGTACTGCGCCTGTGAAAATTTGAGAAGTAAAAAATAAAAAAAAAAAAAATCGCCGCCCGCCCCATTTTTTTAGAGAAAAATCCGAAGAACATAATCAAATTGGTGTGGCCTTATTGTCAGACTGTATTTCACATAATTTATTTTCTGTCTTTTACAGATTCCCACTACATGCTAAAGGCAAAGAAAAATTCCAGTTTAATTATGGAGTTTTCTTGCTTAATAAAAATATAAGCCAGGTAAAGTTATTTTCTTATGTCCTCAAAACTGAATTTTTGCATACTTTTGTTCCCCTGATTCATAATACATGTACATAATATATATTATACACATTGTTTTATTTGTGTTTATTAAGTATTCAAGTACAAATGTACTTGTTTATTGGAACAGTTCATTTTAGAAAATGTGGCATTGACTAAGCAGATGAGTCCAATTTTATTGTATAAATTTGTTGGATAATGTAAGAATTAATTTATATCTTTTCTTTCATGCATTGTCTACCTTTTTATGCAATGGTTGTAAACATTTATAGTTATACAAATTTATTTTAGTTTGATAGCGAATAAAGCTCTGTAGCTTAGTGAATTGCTGTGGAATGCTCATTGCAGATGTCATCGGGATCGTGTAAGGATGGCAGCAATTTTATTCAACACTTCTACCCATTTACAGCTTATGCTTTGGTTGGGATTCGAATCTGTGACCTCCAGTTCGGAAGTGAACACCCAAACCACTGTGCTGTTGAGACCTGCTGTAGTAAACTTTTGTGTATGGATGTATCTACTATGTCACTGTCTCATACTCCTACATACACTGTATATGTACTTGGAATGGCTATGAATGTTTTGATTCAGCAATGCTGGGATCAAAGTCTAACTATGTGTTTTGCTTCATCATTTCAGTTGAGATTTTACTGCGGACTGGGGACCACTGATTTAAGATTGACTTTACCGAACATTAAATCTATGCTAGAGTCTCGGTTAGGAATAAAATCGTAAGTACAGCAGTTTACCTGTTGTAAGTAGTTCCTTGAGTTAAACAGTGAGCTGTCTTAAGCAGCCGTCACTGATGTATCACATTTGACTACTTTTGTATCAACCCTTTGTCTGCTAAATTTCTAAAATGATTTTGTCTTTTGTGGGTAGTACTATTAATTGTTAAAAGGGGTGTTCAGCAAAAATTTATTGACTGAACCAATGGGCAGGCTGATTATGATCTGGGCTGGTCACAAAGCCCATTTCGTTTGCTGCCAGCAGTGCAAGGGTTCCATACACCTGTATTAACTAGTGACATATGTTAAGTCACAACTTTTGGTACTTGCCTGACTGCTCTGACAGATTTGTCCGTATAAATCATCAAAACATGCTTCAAAAGGTCATAGTTGATTACGTATTTACAGCAAAATTAAAATGTGTAAAACTTTTATAGAATGAAAATTGATTTACCCTTGAATATTGTTATACCCCCAACTTAGGAGCTAGTGATTCTGCCACTGCAACCAACTAGCTATCGGTTAAGAATAATTTAATTACAAGATTGCAAAGCAAGTTCTTACAACTTAGATTAATCACTCTCAAGACTCACTCCAGATAAAATCCACCCTGAAGAGAGCGAGAGAGGTAATGAGGAAATATCAGTGTCTTGCCTAAGGACACAACTGCTGTGGCACTGGTGGGGATCGAACCTCGGACCCTCCGATCCTGAGGCAAACATCCTACCACTGGGCCACTATGGTCCCACTAAAATAAGTTTACATAAGATTAGATTGTTTTGAGAATTTCTTTTCTTTCAGTGATAATCAAGATACTGGAAGAGCTAGACTGGATTTCAAAGACAACCTGAGTATTCCCTCCAATGAGAAAACTGACACAGTCAGCTCTTTAGCGTCTGGAGGTAAAAATAGTGCTAGACATCCAGAGGAAGTTGAGTTAGAGAGGGCGCTTCTAAACGACGAACAAAGAAACGAGAAGGATCACATTTCGCCAGATAAGGAAAACATGGATCCGAAGAAGTCTGAACTGGTACTGAGTGAGGGTGAGGAAATGTTTCATCCGTCGGAGGACAATTTCTTCAAACTGAAAATGACAGCTTTTAACAATGATTCTGCAAATAATTCAAGTTGTGGATCATTTACTGAGCATACCAATGGCATGATATCGTATGGGAGAAATTTCAGTCTTTCTCCATCGCCAGGGAGCGGAGAAAACAACATTAGTACAGAAAATAACATAAGCGGAGAAAACGATTTGTTGATAGCGAATCATTCCACAAACCAAGGTGCAGATTCTAAAACCAGCCAAGGATCGTGTGATGACCTTTCATTCGGTGAGGACATGTCGGAGAATAGTAAAGTGCCGCCTAGTGATATAAGCTGTGATAATGGCGGTGTAACTGATAGTGCTATAGCCTCAGACATGCATCCCCATACAGACGATCTACACAAAAGCTCTCTAGATACACAGACAAGTAGTACTACATAGTTTTAACATATTAATGTGTAACCAATTATGTATTGTGCATAGAGAATGCCCTGCAAAAACCAGACCTCACATTCCAGTTTTTAGCTCACCTGGTAAAAAATGACAGAGTGAGCTGTTGCGACCACTCAAGCCCTTTAGTATGTTGTGACAGTCATCCATCATTTTGTTCAAACAAAGTCTCCTCTAATCTAAAACCACTTGGCCAATGTTAATGGAACTTGGCAGGGATGGTTTTTGGTGTGTAGCATTGTGTATTGGTCCTCTATCATATTCATTCAAATCATACCCAGGGGGTCAAAACTTGTCCTGTCTGAGTTTTGAATAATATATTTTGACTATATCTGTATGTTTAAGGTTCTGGTAGCTCTGACCTTGATCCTGAATTTGCCATTATGTGTAGCTGCACACTGATAGAGCGATAAAAGGCCATTATGGCCCTCATTTTGGAAAATGATTTGCTAGATTCTATGTCACAAAAGTTTAAGGAATTATATCACAACACCTGCTACATGTATGACTTGTAGACTCATATCAGATTTTTTTGTGAAATTTTAGCTTTGTTTGTCATGGGCTTTGTAATTTTTTATAACAAACTGCTAACGAAAAACACATGGAAAATGGAGATTCAGTTTGTACATGCCAGGTTGCAGTCGTTTTATTCTTTTTTTTCAAATTTTTTATATGGAAATTCATAAAATTTAGAAAGCTTAAAGGATTTTTCTTGTTCCATCAAAGCCATGCATTATTGATGTCCTGAAAGCCACAGTAATACTCAAGTGAAAAGGATGATCTCAGAGTGATGCAAAAAATGTTTGAATCTTGCTCTTAGGTGACTTAGAACTACTACAGGATTTGCCCTTAGTCCTTGCAATACATGTATTAACAAAAGGGCTGAGTAGTGTTTATACAGGTATAAGGACCATTCTTTGGTTGATCAAATTTGTTAGGTCAATAAATAATCATACTGTGGTAATGAATACACAAGTTTAAAGTTTCAAAAAAATGGGCTATTTCCGGTAAAATCAATATAAAAAGGGTATTTTTATGGGAATTATTTATTTTCTACTGCCTCGTCTAAACTATAATTACCTTATATAACTTTACAAAAATAACTAAGGAAAAAAACAAATCTATTCCTTGAGAATGTCTGTTGCAGGAATCAGTTAATTTCATGCTTTCGCAGATATAGATAATAGTAGTATTCCTTCTAGTCATGCATTTGCTCATATTGCACGCGTTTTAGATAAATCCAATGATTATGAATTGATCTGGTGCTTTTGTTAGCGTTAACCTTTACCATGGGGGCGTCAAATTAGTCCGCCTTTGTGTTCAGAGTAGATCATGATACACCTTGACATCAATGTTGTGTGACCATAATAGACATTTATTTTATGCTTACAAATGAAATTGTGTGTTCTGTGACAGAACAGACAGACAGACTGTCAGTGAAATATAGAGTGGTAATGCAGATATTATATCAGTCAGTGTTGGTGCCAGAACTACTTTTTTCAAGGGTGCTTATTCATTATTTAGCTTCTTTTTTAATAGTTAGATAAAATGAAAAGAAAATTTGTTTTTGGTTTGAGTGGATATGGAATATATATCAACTCAAAGTGATACAATTTCAACATTTTCAATCTCGCTGGGTTCGTGAAAATATCAGTATTGTATTGCATTTCATTCAGATATTCCATATCCACTAAAAAACAAATATCCACTGTTTATCCGACACTGACTCTGACAGTAAAGTTGCAGTGAATGCTTCTTTGAACAATAAATGGAACAGTTCAATTTGAAAGATGGACAAGTTCATTTTAGAAATTCTATAGGGTAAAGGTTAAGCGTTAATTTTTGTTTCGTCCACATTTGCTCTACCTCTTTCACAATTTTATTTAACATGTGTGTTCTGCAATTGCGTTTTTGTTTTTCAATTAATGAGGTTTTTATTGTCTGAGCTGCACACTGTATGTAACCAAACATTCAATTTCTGTAGTGCATAGATCAAATTTACCAGTAGCTAGGCATCTATTTTCCACTTTGACGTGATCATCAATGATCGCCGCTGATTTAACAATATGCTATGTTAGACTAGTTTTCAATCTGGTTCCCTACTGCTGTTGTACATGTTTGCATGTAGTTAACTTTATTGGGAAGATTTTATGTATTGCACCAACCCCATATTTGGAAAGAGATATTGTAAAAACTCGCCAGACATATTCATTTTGCTACAAAAGAATAATCTGTATTTGTGTCAGCATAGGCAGATATCCATGGAAATGTCTATTTTTAGGAACTGTACATGTATTTTATATCAGCCAGGTTGAAATTGCAGTGACACAAATACTAATATGTATGGCAATCATTGAGCTAAATATAAATGAACGTCATGTGGTGAATACCTCCAAAAGAAGAAGCCTGCAAAAAGAGAATAACTAAGGATATTAATCACTTCTGTTAATGTGCTCTTCATGTTTGTATTTTCAGCTATATGCGTCCGAAATTTTCTACATTTACAAAAAGGTTTAAGAAGTATTGTTTTTAATTGAAAAATGTTCTGTTCTTTCTTTCACATTATTTGTCGTTAAGGGTGTATTTTATAGATATACATTGTACTGTGTTATTACATATTTTGTACATGCACGTAGATGATGTCTGTCCCGATTTTACGCAGTACCTAGTCATAATAGCACTGAAATCAAGTAGAAGTCATTTCACAATAAGCATGAAGCAGAAAGCATGTTTTGTAAAAGCAGTTTGCTTATAGCATCGAACCATTGACCCATGTGTATTGTAAATTAGGTGATATTCCCAATGATTTGATTTTCGCTATATTTTGCGATATCACCACTTTGCTTATTTAATAATCTCTCAATAACCATTTTGCATTGAACCATTTATATCTTGAGATATTGTTGGTTAGGAAACCTGAAATAACGCCCTATTCTAATTTTTAGCCCACCTGGCAAGGGTGAGCTATAGTGACCACTTACTGTCGCTGTTCAGCGTTTTTTCATCCACTATTTCCTTCAAAGACATCTCCTCTGAAACCATTAGGCAAGGGATTAAGAAACTTTGCAGGGATGCTCCTGGCATGAAGCTGTATAAAGTCGTCCAAAGACTTCAGTTGTATGCAAAATCCTGGGTGCTCTGGCAACTAATAGTAAAAAACTTAACAAATCTCCAAAACTGAAAGGCCTAGAGCTTACATATTTAGTTTGTGGCATTGTCTGCCAGGGTTGTCATATGTTTTACACAGAAATGCTTAGTAAAACTAATAAATATTCTATTCAGGGACTGTAAGGTCTGGAGAATAGAAATTTGGTATGTTTCATTGTTTGTTGGACCTCTGTCAAGTTTGTTCAAGTTTTACCCCTGGGCTCTTCAGTAATTGCAAGGTCTAGAGATTAGATATTTGGTATGTAGCATTGTCCAGTGATCTCATCCCTAAACTGTCCTAACTTTGCCTCTAGGTCAGAACTGACCCTACCTTTTTGACTTACATTTAGGTTGGTAGAGCTACAATGTACTGTACTTCAACTTTGTTTTTTTGTGACCCAGTTATTGACCTTGTATAATAGTCAAGGGTGGCCAGGTGAGCGATATAAGGCCATCTTGACCTTCTGGTTGTCCAATGGAGCTTTTATTAAGACTTTTATGGTAGGTTAGTTTGTTTGTATGTATTGAAAATGTAAACTGTATTGAACATCGGAAAGTGCACTTGCAGACAATGAATGTCAATGTTGTATTTTAATGATGAACAGTAGTACTAGGGAACATGTGCAATTTGTTATTGTTAAAAAGTAAATTAAATGTGAATGCAAAATGATAGGCGCTTTGTACTTTCTAGATAAAGATTTAATTCTATAACCTGCCTACAGCAAGTGATTCTGTCACAGTCATTGTGACTAGTGCAGATCATGATTATTGTCAGTATGATCATGGTCTGCATTGTCGACTCTTCAGTCTGTGATGAGTCATTAAGTGCCTCGTCAAGCAGTTACTGGTAACAACAGATGGACAAGTTCATTATAGAAATTCAGTGAATTCAGGGATAAGTTGTTACAAAGTCTCATTATATGCTCTATGGCATTTACCTTGACCTTATGACGAAACAACACCAATCTTTTTGATGTAGTCTTCCTGTGTAAATATAGCAGTAAAAACTAAAACATGTAAGGTAGATCATTTTTATTTGTTTTAGAAACACTCTTATATATAATAATCATATAATTATTCAATTACAAACAACACATACACCATTACAATTATTACAATTCAAATGTACAATGTACTGAATTACACAAAAGTAATTTCATTTGTGTCCCATCATTGTTCTGAGAAAACATCAGAGATTTTACAGGATAAATCTTTCGTAAAATTCTTCATCTGCTCAAGAATGAAAGGGCACTAATGCTATAAAATTATCAAAATGATTACTGACATAAATCGTGATTACATGTACCTGTACTGACATAAATCATTGTTAAATCAACCAGTACTGACATAAGTCATTTTTACAGGTACAAACATAAAAATGTAAGAACTTGATCACAATAACTGACATAAATTGCATGTAGTTATTACAGACATAAAAAACACAATTACTAACATAAATTAGTGCAAGTCTTTTGAAGAACTTGTAATCAATGGCGTGAGATATGTAATTCTTGCAAATCTATAGTCTGTGTAATATGGAAGGCAGAAATTAAGTGAATCCTGGAACATATCTTCTTATTTATTTTTCTTTTGGTATAAATGTAATCCAATCATGATTTAGATCAACACTATAAGCTGTGCTGTCAAGAAATTTTCACTTCTAAAACCTTTGGTTAATCCATGGATACACAGGTTTAGAGTTTCCAGACTAAACAACGCTATCAAGTGTTTTGGAGAGATGTCTGCCTTGAATTTTGAGTAAAGTGAATGTTTAATGCTAATAATCAACAGAAAAAAAGCTATTTTAAACTGTTCCTCGGAAAAAGGTTCCACATTATATTGTCGAAATTAATGCATCACTGGAAAGCTTATAATCCTAGTTTTCAAAAGATAGGCAATTTGATATATTTTATTTAAACAACAAACATTGATTCATTGTTTAAACCTGATCAAGTAAGATAAGCAATCATTTACTCATTAAAAATAGATGGGAAATAGCCCTGTTTGAAACTGTAAACTCGTGTATCCATCTAAATTTAAAGAGGGCTAATTATATTTTACAAATTTATTAGGGTCAGGTTTATCAAAGTTAGGAGCTAGGTTCCAGGGTTTGGTGGAAGTCATTCAGAATCTACAGTTCAGGATTTGCTTGCTGGGGTTTCTACTGGAAATCTTTCTGCTGCAATTTCAAACATTCTTTTGAACGCTTCTGGCTCTTGTGCCCCTGAAAACATCTTCTGCCCATTGAAGTAAAACGTCGGAACTCCTGAAAGAAACATGTTATTTTTAAATAGTAAAACAAATTATTCACAGTGTGGCCCTCGATAGCTCAGTGGATAGGGAGTTCGCCTCCAGAACCGGGTTCAAATCCAACCCAGATCAATTAATTCTGACAAGCCCAAAACATTCAGTGTTACTATGTTGTGTCACCATGGCACAAGGGTAGCATGTTCACCTTTGGATTACAGGGTCATGGGTTTAATCCCTAACAATGCCATGTAGTGGATACAGTGATTCCACTTTTGCCTCTCTCTTCAAGGTTAACTATACCCCGAAACAAAGTTTAGGGTAGTAAATAGGAGTCATCTGGTGGTTGGTAGACCAGGCGGGCGGCCGTTCTGTCTGTTGCATTTTCCTTGTCGGGAGTATAAAGATATTGAAAACTACTAATTAGAATTCAATACAACTTCATACAATGGTCAAGCACATTGAGAGGAAGTGCAGTGCACAAGAACCATTACTGCATCTTGACTAATTACAGAGTTATTGCCCTTTATTACTTTTCATTGTCCGGAGCATAACTTGAAAACTACTAGTTGCAATTAAATACATCTTCATCCAATGGTCAAGCACAATGAGAGGAAGTTCAGTGTACAATAACCATATTCTATCTTGATAAATTACAGAGTTATTGCCAAGAACAATATCTCTATTTTAGTTTTTTTGCAAGGTATTCTGTTACTACAAACTTCTTCAGTTGATAAAGCAGTCTTTTGGGGGTATTTATTCACATTTAGTGATAGGTCTAGTTTCATCCAAAGTAAGTCTTGAGAGCAATTTATAATAGTTGTAAGAACTTGTATTGCAATCAAGAAGAAATAATTTAGTATAAATTGGTTAAATGTACCTGATATCCCCTTTTCTGCCCAAGCAATTGCTCTACTATATGTTGCATTTAGGTTCTGTTCATTGTTGATGAAGGCTTTTGCCTTTTCAACATCTAGTCCACAGTCTTTCGCCACGTTGATACATGTTTCTTCTTGCAGCGACTCAGCATCAGCGAAGCACCTCTGCAAAATGTTTATACATTGTATTTACATTAGAATAAGTCTTAAAGGGGGTGAAGGGGGGGGGGGGGGGGGGGATGGGGGGAAAGCCCTGACTACATTGTAATTTGTAATGTATGGCATATCATTGGGCATGGACCCCTTTATCCCCCAGGGGCCCCTCTGCAATCCTAGCACCAATACACTTTTCGACCCTCTAAAATCTGTTGTAATGATATACTTAAAGGAAAAAATAAAATTAAAAACAAAAATTCAGACACTATATATATATATATATATATACATATATTTTATGTACTTAATAATAATATCTAAGGAAGCTGTCAAGCTAGTGTGTAAAAGATGAGTGCTTTTACCATTGTTCCAAGATGAAATTATATGCAGGAGGTTTACTTATTTAATACACACATGGCTGTAGACATAATTATGGCAAATTTTGGTGTTCAGACAGAAACTCAAGACTTTGTCATATTAAAGCACTAGTGAATTGTATGTTTAATTTTTTTCTAGTGTTTAATAAAAAAGATTCACTTTGACAGTACCGTCTGCATGATTAATAGGCTATAGAGATACTGATTGACGGTCATAGGTTTGAGTCAGTGAGTGCTACGGACCCATGTCTTTTTATGTGAGAAAGTTTGCAGTGTCTTATGGAGAATAGTGTTCTTGTACTGGTCCTTCCCAGGATCAATGGTTAGTTAAACTGGTAGCCTGTAGAAAATAATTGAAATACAAATGAAGCAGGCAATAAAAGAAGAGAGAAAGAATAACCTTGAAAAGTTTTTCTGCAACATCATCTTGCTTGTCACCACCATCTTCTTGTTTTGCATACTCCAGTAGCGCATGTCCCATCAGTGTGCTGGCAAATGTTTTACGTTCCATGTTAAAGTTTAGGCCCAACGATGCGGCAACTCCCCTAAGATGCTGTACCCTTGAATAAATAGAATTAAAACTATTAGTAAAGACATAGCTGGAAAAATATAGCAACGTTTAATAAACCTGTATCTGCAGTCTTATTAGACTCCTTATTGTTAGCTTAAGAGTTTTTGGCGACTTTTATGACATTTTAACAGTTAAACATCATAATCATATCTATGTAAACAACATCATCCTTATTCAAGTATTCACTGTGGAGCGGATCAGGTATTTAAAAGAAACCGGCTAAATACATTTTTTTCCAGAACTGTTTTTTCAATTTTTTTTTCTAGTCACGTGTATATACATAGGGATGTAATCGATTCAAACAATATCGATATATCAATGATATAACACTTTCGATTCGATATTGATTGCCGTTTTGAAAAATCGTATATCGAATAATGTTTTACCGTGCAATGATCTACAGTTTCACGTTCGAAAATTCCATCAAAACTCAACTCATAACCATATGTTTAGTACAAATGAAGTCAAGGGATTTGGTAGAATATGTAGCCAGTGACTTTTTTACGCCCATGTATCGATATATCGCTGTATCGTTGATATTTCTAAATCGATATATTCGATACAAAAATTTTAATCAATGACATCCCTATATATACATGTAGGTCCATGTCTACATGTATTTCTGATGGTGACACCTTTGAAAAGAGATAATTAATGTTACACAAGTATTTCAAACCTTATTTTTGTAGCAGCTCTATGACAAAATTATTTATTGTGAATAAAGTATATACAGTCAAACCTGTGAATATAGAAGCTTCATTACAGGTTGTCTTTATTCACAAATGTTTCTTCTATGCATGAACATTGTATTGTGATATTACTGCTGGTCTTTATTTGCCAGGTGGTTTTTTAGTCTATTTCCGCTTTCAAAGCAAACCCATTTTACAGGCTGATATTTTGGAGTTGTTTGCCTTTTATGTATTTAACAATTTGGCAGTAAAAACAGATCTATAATATGGGTCAAATTGTTTAGCAGAATTAATTGGGCGAGGTGGTCCTTAACCCAAGTTTGACTGTACTGTGATAATCTGGCTAATTAAATTGACATGGCAGTTGTGGATGCTCACTTTCTTCCACATCCTTTTTTTATAGGTTTGACAGCTGCACATCAGATCCATAAAAAAAGGTCAAACTGGAGAGCTGAATGAATTGGGAGACTAGGTCATAATCTAGAGCTGAATGTTCTAGAAAGTAAACCGTTCTACATTCATATTAAAAAGACCATCGTACTTAAAAAATATAAAAAAAATATATATCACAATGATCTTACCTGGGGTTGTTTGGGTCTTTGTAGCCTGGAGGGATCGGGAGTCCCTCTGGAGGGGTTTGTGGCCGCAACATGTAAGGTTCCCAACGGATTCGGAACTCGTAATCAGAGCTCAACGACTCCATTGCCGCCTCCATCTTGCGCTTCCCGATCCAACACCAGGGTCAGATGATGTCGCTTACAATATCAATATTAACTTTCTTTTTTGTCGACATTGTCACGGAAGAAAACCGTCTTATAAACGCGTTAATCTTTAATGAAGTTGGATGACAGCTGAGTGAGAGATAAGTACGTCCTTGACCTTTTTGTAAACATTTGTTCGGATACACTTTGATGTCATGGATGATGACTATTACCCGTGCCGGTACGTACCAGTGCAAGTCCGGGAGTTTTCCAACAATACGAGGTGCTGTTTTACTATATAATGCACTTTTTTTTCAAAATCGTTTATTTGAATATTAAGTAATATCACATATTCAAAGGAACGCGTGATATCACCTATTTGAATTGATCCTATCACCAATTCAAAATGGTGATACTCAATAGGTGACACGACCTATTCGAGATAATGATATCACCTATTTAGATCAAAGGATTGAAAGTGCTGGAGGGTCGATTGTCTCTGAACAACACAGACTGTACACATACATGTGTAAATATCAGGACAACCCATGCATGAGTAAAGTTATCAACAAACTGGAGACACAAATGTCCACAGAGTTTGACCTTTAACCATATGTGTAAACTTTACTTTTGATAGGAACCCATGTGCTTACCTTTTGCATTCAGTGACTACATGTATGTTCAACTACCCTATAAAGTATCATAGCTGTGAATGGTAAATGAGAAGTGGATTTTTACAACCTGAACTGAAAATTCAAAGTTTGCACAACTTTTAATGTCATTCAAAAGTTATGGGATTTGCCCATAGGGTTAATTGTACAATACTACAAAATAAATTCCTATCCTAAATTGTAGGCAAAAACTGAACAATGAGCAAGATCAAAGAAGACACAGAGTAAATTAATAACTGAACAAGAAAAACAGTGATACAAAGTATCACAGCGGGCCCACAAACAAACCTGACATGTAAATATTCTAGAAATTGGTGATGATTGATGTTGAGGCATGGCCGCAAAAGAACCAAGGAAACCAATTCTGGTTGTACAAGCAAAACCTGACACGACTACTGACTGAACTTTACTGTTATCGAATAATATGTATACAGTATGTCTTATTAACATTATCCTTATAAGTTTGACATGAATGAAGTTTTCTATGATTATTTACTGTAAAACATTTAAAATGGTTAAGAAAAATGTAAAAAAAAATGTATCAACTCGGTTTCGAACTCGCGTCTGCCACAGTCAGTCAGCGCAGATTTAATTTACAGCCTCTCTACCAACTGCTCTACGTCCGCCGACTGTAACGTTAATGATAAAAAACGAGTTGTTATAAATTTTTATGTCCAAGTCGTTCGTTCGCGCATTAATAGTATTTACGATTAATTACACACTTAAAGAACAATAACGAAATAATGATATTCTATTCTGAATTGTTTTTAAATTATTTAGATTTATTACCATATAATTTTGAAAACAGAAATCGCTATAATGCCTAACAACTGTTTATATGGAACTACTTGTTTGTATGTTGTGCGTTCGGCCGTAAGGCCGATATACTCTGTTAACATTGGCTCGATTTTAACAATCGACCCAAAAAAGGATCAGCTTGTAAATTCAAACCTGTTGCATTTGAATAAGTGAGATCACCTAATCGAAATATTGTAATATATCACCAACTCGAATAAGAATAGAATCGAATATACTGTTATCCGATCAAACTCTTGGAGTTACGAAACCCTGTCAGTCAAAACGACCTAGACCTATGTTTACCATTAATTTCAAGCAAAAACAGACTCGAGAGTGTTTACAGGTATTCTCATACCCATAACAGTGTCCCTGTTTGTAGCAGGATTTATAACTACATCAGAAGCACCAAGTAGCAAACTTTCTCCTCACCTTAGGTGTTTTACATGTCTAAACTGTTCACACCAGATAAAATACACGTGTTTACATAATTGATGAAACAACAATGTGGCACTTCACAAAACTCACCCCAAAACTCACCCCTGGCGCTTGTGTATACTTCTTGTGTCTATGTCATAAGCCTGGACCCGACAACCATTATGGCTCATGCGGTTATGATGTTTTTGACACAGACAGTGCTTTAGAGTATGACGCATGTTTTCACTGATTTCACATTCAGTGTCAAGGCTTCAGCTCGAGTACTTGGGATGTTTTCACCAAATTAGACTGGTCGTTTTTGTGGGTCTGTTCAATGTGTGATGCATCATTCCGCTCGTTCATTTTCATCGGTGTGATCACATAGCAGCTTCAGTAGGCTCCGGAATTCACTTGAAATGGCTAGTTAACTCAAAGGAAACATCTGGATCCTCGGAGACTTCATTTATCACTAACTTTTCTGGGACTCAAACTTTATACCAAACACCAAGCCAGCCTGTGGCCATTCCAAATTTAATGATGATTTTATAAATGTTTTTGCAGATTTAACTTCACACGGATGGTCACATAAACCAACAGAAATACCCTTGACCTTTTTCTTACTTCTAACCATACTCTTGATAAAAAAAGTCCAGACTTTCCCTAGCATTTCAAATCATGACGTCTTCATACTTTTTTCACATCTCAAACGAAATGAGAATAAAATAAATCCCAGGATTGTGCCACTCTACAGAAGGGCAAAAAGAGAGAGGGGACACATTTTACCACCTGCAGAAACTAGGTCTGTTGAAGATTTTGTTCTGCCTTCCTTAACTCATTGTTATGCAACCTGATTTTGTTAGTTTCAAGCAGGCCCTGCACTCCTACTACAGTCCCTAAATGGCTGAAACTGTTTTTAACCTTTTAACTCTGGCGTGATGGCGTGCTGTCTTCTTTTAAACTACTCTCACTTTTGATATCTTTTGTCTTTGAACTCTCTCTCTCGCACTGACGCGCAGCTGCCAGTTATACCCGAAGGGGGAGTTAGGCAGAATCAATAGATATATAGATAATAGGTGATATCACTCTTTCGAATAATATAGTCCCCAGACTTTCATGTTAAAACTCTCTATCAGAAGTAGCATAATAAAAATGTATCTAGATTTATTCTCAGAGAAACGCAACATAGATACCAACAAAAAATACAAAATAACATCAAAGTCTGAATAATCAAATGTAACACATACTAAAATTTCTAACAACCACGACACGCATTGTAAGAAAAGACGGATTGCATTGTAAATACGATGTATTTGACATCTGCCATCTGTATATCAAACTGCCATAGCGTCAAATAAGAAACAAGAACTTCAAAAAGATACACAACCGTATTCGTAGTAACCAATGTGTTCAAGAACAGTACATACATGTATTACTTTTTATGTGTATTGCATGCTGCCATTTTTTAATTTTCCCTCTGACGCAGTATTCACTTCAACTTTCCCTCCATATTCTAGAAAAATTGGTAATTTGTAGGTAAAGTGAACTTGTGTCTAATACATACCAGATACACTGCATTTCACAGGGAGCAGTTTATTATCAATTAAATTTGGAACATTTATCTTAATTATGTGTTGACAACTGGAATTTTATTTCTATCCAAGTTCTGCGAGAGTATAGAATAAAATTAGCAGGTTTAGGCTGAACAAAAATGTAAGTAGACCAAACACTTCAGACAGGGAAACTCTGTATACAAGAGACCAAACACTACAAAATAGGTGTAAGGAAAAAGAAAAACAGTTAATTTCAAACACAATACTTGAATACCTATACAACTAAACTAGTATTACCCGGTATTTGTATCGGCTGCTCAGATCGGCTATGCATGTATGTTTGCATTCAATGAGTACTCATTCACTTCACGTTAAATTTGGAATCACATTGTGTACCTGTCAGGTAGATTTGATAATAGAATCTCGCTGACTCGGTTGTGAATTTTGCCAGTTTCAATAGTAAATTGGCTTGTCATTATTTTAACCCACGAATCACAGTGTACAATTCCTATTAAGTGACTTTCACCCCACATGTAAACAGTAAGTCTATTCTGGTACCTAGTGCGATAGATAAAGTAGTAAATGGTACAGATAACCAGATAATCACCAGGAAGTCACTGTGAAAACAAAACCGGCATGCAGCCGGAAAAAAATCCAGAAGATACAAGTAAACGTCCCGAAGAACTTGTACATTTGATGAATTTCCTCAGCAAACTTTCACTACATATTCACCGAGCGTTTCAAATATCCGACCACGGGGGGACGTCCGGGATACGCGACCGGTAACTCAATGGCATCTTTGGCAGGATCAAGGTCAAAACATAACTTGAAGCCGTGTGTGTAGAAATGGGCTATGCCGAGAAGGGAGAGAACCACCAGGATGAGGCACACTATTCCGTCCACCAGTGATAATCTTATATTAGCTCGGCTGTTCGGCAGGCACAGTTCGAAATACTCTGGAATAAAATGACAAAAGTTTTATAAAATTGTATCATGTTGTGATTGTTTTCTTTCATAATAAACGAATGCCATTACTTTCCAATGCAGCTTTTTTTGTTGTGATACCTTGTAGTTATCCCAAACAAAGAGACTGTTTGTAGGAGCTACTGGAAATCGTCAAAATAATGTAAAAAGTATGTCCTACATTGCATCATATTCTAATATTGCTCGGAAGAAGGTACTGCTGTACTATGTATACACAGGGCAGCAAATGATCTGAATAGGGATTCGGACAGTGCATGGATTTTGTACACAGTAATAAACTAGTGAACGGAAATTCCTCTTTTATTTTAATACTTGTAAATGACATAAATATATATGCTGGAATCTGACAGAAACAATACCGAAATTGTGTCCGAATACTGTACTGCTGTGTACGTATACGTAGATATCAACTGATTATGTATCCGGACTTCAGTCGACTATATATGTAGGAATTTACCTGAAGAAGTGTCCGAACACTGCTCCACTATGTAAAAAGAAAAGAAGCTCGAAACCCCTGCAAATACACTGCACAACAGAGACAGGACAAAGTTACACACAATCTGAAATAAAGCAAATGAAAAATAATTATTATTTGCTGTGATCATATTATAGTGTGACTTTTCTTCCGGGCAGTTGCTGTTAAAGACAATCTGACTTAAGTGCACGATTTTCTTGAAGCAATCGCAGCGTTTTTGAGGAGATATTATTAATCAGATTGCTGATAGAGATATACAACGATTGTTTCACTGTGGATGAACGACCACTGAATATTAGCTATGGAATTAGTTTTCGCTAAGGAACGTTTTACAACGGAGGTAATTAAGTTAAAATCCAATTTTCATTTCGATGCATGCATATATTTTTGTGTTTATTTGTGCGTATTTTAGACACTTCCATAAACAATCCCAGCTAAATGTTTTCCCGAGGTGTAACAGATATACGTTGAAATATGGAAAGTATCCAAAAAAGATAGCCTTCTCTCTCGAAAATTGTCGACCGTTAGCAAATTCTGCAGTTTCTTTTTATGTAAATAGTCTGAATGTGGCGATATATTTGCCCAAACAGCAAAAATTAATGTCTTAAAATTCATCAATTTAAAAGAAAATATGGCGTAGATACGGTTGCTGAAACACATCAATTACAGTACTGGGTATTGGTTAAACGTGTACTGAGTGTTGTCGGAATGAACGGATTTAATGTACTGAGATTTAAGCATTAAAAATGAAAAAAAGGTATCTACTGGTTTACACAATTGACTTGCTATAGTTTTGAGTATTCGACACAAGTTTCACAATAACAATTTTATGATTTGAAAGTTTCACTTTATAATCAACAATATCGCAAATAAAAATTAGAACAGTACTGCAGTACCGCTAAAAGACTCGGGCATGAAGTGATTTTTAAAGCAATCTACAACTAACATCACAAATACTTGGCGTGTGACAAGACCCCCAGCCCTCTGCTACAACTTACTGACCCACTGATACAAATCTCAATCATTTTACGAATATAGCTAGTACAATGTACATATAAAATATGCATTTTTTTTTCGAAAAATGTTTGAGACTTGTATCAGTGGGCAGAGGGCTGGGGGTCTTTGCCACACACCAAGTACCTATAGTTTGGCTTGACGAAACCCCCTAACCATCAGTCGTAGTGTGACTTCTACCAGTACAAACACTTTTAAAAGATAAGAATGTTTGCACATAAGCATGTAAAAGTGGATTATTATTTAGTTTTAGAAGAAAATATTCATACGTTAAATAATCAAAGCGCTGAAGACGCTGAATTTGTTTGTGTATTCAAATTATTTGTTTTTTGTTTTGTTGTGACGGCTTTTTCAGTCTGTAATCTTCATTAGTGAAGGCTAAACAAGTTGGTAATAAGATATGAACATAATGCAACAGTTATAAATCGTATTTTGGATCAAATTGTCTCTGTTTCTATTACCGGTACACATAGACAGCAGGGATTTTCACTGTACTCAACAAAATGTTTTCGCTTACTGTCTAAAATCAGGCACTGATCGAGCAGCAGTTACGGCGCTTCGATAACACAAACGAGCAGGCAATAGCACCGATCAATAAGGAGATCAATTTATTGTGCAGACCGACAAAGTAATAATGCGTATCTAAAATGCCACAATATACATTTATAGAACGAATATGATTGAGACCAGGAAAAAACGATGTTCAAATGTTTTTCTGCAGTCATTGATAGATAAGATATGAATGTATTTTAACAAATTAGCTCATTCGATGCGTTTCAAGATAACGAGGCCTACAGTCAAATGTAGGGTAAATTGCCTTCCACTTAAAACAATCACCACCTATGAAATACAACAAATCGTTTTAACATCGACATTAACGTATCCTAACGCGTGGTTTATGCTTCAGGTGCTCACGCGTATTTCTAATACATGTAGGAACGCAGACTAACTTGCGCATGGTCCGCAGAATAAACATATCAGCAATAAGTTAAGTTATAATTACGTCCCTTGCCGAGCATTGAATAAAATTTATGAATGGATGGATATATTCGTAAAAAGAGAATATGTAAACATGCGCGTAAATATTCCGGGCTGTTCAAAATATTTCGTTCTTTGAAATAACGATCAGGGTTAGACATTTTGTTGTCACAGAAACTCCAAAACATATGTTTTCTTTCCACACAAGGTTTAAGAAATGTCCGGCGGGTTAAGAAATCGGAACTATTCCTATAGGGTGTATATATATAGTAAATCGTCCCTTATTTTTACGCATCATTGTAAAATGAAATACATCCGCGGTTCTTATTCGGAAACAGTTTACTTTAGTTATATTTACAAAATTTAGCTGATGTTGCATGAGTTTATAACATTATATATTGAAACAATACAACTTTAATGTCTGCGATCTTTGATGTCTGGTTTCGAATGAAGAATCATAATCTGGGATTATATGCTGACTGACGTGCCGGAGCTACTTTCAGATTTGGTACTTAAGGAGTAGGCATCGGAAAACGGTAAGTAAATATGTTTGTTTCACAAACAAATAAAAACGTGTAAAAACAGCAAAATATATCGGTGACTCAATTATAAGCCCAAGACTCGGTACATATGCACATTACTGAATATCAACACTCCAGTACACCAACAAGCCAAAAAACAACAATACCCAGTACACTAACTCGAGTTATATTCTTATAAATGATATGTCCCAGAGAAAAATCGTGTACACTTGTCCGGTCATTTCAAAAATAAATTGCTCCATTCAGATTATTCACATCTTATTTGACAAACCCCGCAGCAGTTATTTTCCCTTTGCAGTAAAGAGCGGATCTCATCTTTTCTATATCTTGGAATGAAATAAAAATTGTAAAAAATGAGTACATGTATATGCAAAAAGTTCAGGCATAAAAATCTCGACTATTTTTTAAAACTTTTGTACAGTGTATAGAATGTAATAACTGTAAGTGTAACTCAGTATCAACGATGGATTACACTGTTCACTTGTTCTAATGTGCGGTCTATTAAATTTGTTCTAATGTGCGGGCTATTAAACTTGTTCTAATGTGCGGGATATTAAACGTGTTCTTATTTGCAGGCTATTAAATTGTAATGCGCTGGATATTAAACTTGTTCTAATGTGAGGGGGATATTAAACTTGTTATAATATGTGGGCTATTGAACTTGTTCTAACATGCGGGGTATTAAATTTGTTCTAGTTACTGTCTATTGTAAGGGGAAGTAACCACTGCGGGGAGTTTGTCACAGTAAACTGAAAGCTACAGGTAAATAATCGCTGCCAGGAGTTTGCTCCTGGAACAGATGATATAACAAGACCGATAACTCACCATACACTTTACAGCTCCAGTAGTCTCGATTTGGTTCACGTTCTCCGTTGCTTTGCGTGTTGCAAGTAAGCCAATTAAGGCCATTGGGAATACCTAAATTAATTGGAAAATGTTTCAATTTTAATTCCCTGCGACAGTTTTGATATAAATTGATAAATGTTTGTCACAGTACCATATTCAGTGTGGTGGGAAATGGTCAGCCACATATTAAAGGTAAACTTTTATGCTTTATTAACTCCTTTGTACAATAGCTCTTAAATATTGACGAGTGGAAGTAGTAAAGATGATGATGTAAACAGTTTGCTTCCGTAAACAAAAACTTAAAGAAAACACGTAAACCATCGTAACATTATTGGGCATGGTCACGGTTACAAAACATTAAAGCCTGGATATGCCGTATGAACTACATGTATATTTTACTTTAAGAAATCCAAATGACTGTGTGGGTCATTTTGAATTCTCACTTGTGAAAAGGTGTTAATGAAAGATACTGGTATACAATTAACTCGCAATACAAACATTACTGCAAAATGGATAATTTTTGCGTAACGTAGATTTTGCGACTAAATAGCGGACAAACTAACACGCGAAAATATATACGCGAAAATTTACACTTCGCGAAAGGAGCCGGGAGAATTCTCTAATTCAAGATATACACGAAATTAATCTTTCGCAAAGTGTTTGAATTAGCGAAATCGGGAATTCGCGAATAATAGCTAAAATTAAATATCTTCGAAAATTACCCTGCCTTCTTTTTACAATATCACTGTTCTAAATTACATACCAATATAGATACGAATACTGGTCCGAAGTTGAAGACCGGGTATTCCACGTGCGGAAGTGCCATCACAAGGGTGACAACCCCGGCGATAAACAACGGACAGGAAGTAATGATCTGCATGAAGCTAAGCTGATTCAGACGCTGGAAGCAAACTTGACGATGCAAGCGTATTGCTGAAAAAAGAAAGAAAAAAAAGCCAGTTTACCGTGTGAGAATAATATTTATACCAGTCGGATGCTGTTCTTGTTTTTCCCAAAGGGTTTATGAATCGGAATAATTCTAATGGTCATCGGATAGTTGAAGGTAATACCAACACACGTATCGTACAAATAAGGAGACGTACTAGAGTTCCTTTGACCGTTATATGAGCCTGGAGTGTACCTCACAGACTAACAGCTAATTTCTCGTTTATTTTCTTCGTTCAAATCTCCACCTATCCTTAACTGACAGCCTTACAATTAAACTTGCCTCAGTAGATAAATGTTTTTACTTCTTAATTTTATAATGTCTTGCGAATCTTAATTTATAATTAAATCTCCTTCAAGCATGTCTTTCTCACTTACATTACAATCTAACAGCTTCTTTAGAATATTTACATGTATTTTACTTACCTAAAGTACGTAATCTTATTTCTCACTTATTCTATAGTCTGACAGCTTCTTTCAAATCTCCAGCTACCCTTACTTCGTAGTTTAACATCTTCTACCAATCTTCAGCTATCATTACCTCGTCGTTTAACACCTTCTTTCAAAACTTCAGCCATCCAACCCTGCAGTCTAACAGTTTCTTTCAAATATCTAGCTTTCCTTTCCTATCACCTATCAAAACTGCAACTATCCTAACCTCGTAGTCTCA